>PVJI01001604.1:0-173764 GCA_004026765.1 Micronycteris hirsuta | reverse complement strand
CCCAAAGAAGGGGACTCCCCCTTGGGGTCAAGGAGGAACACACCAAGGCACATCGATGTGGCAGTGATTTCCACACGTGTGAAAACACGCAGTCCTGAGAATTTACACGTTTTGAGCACAGCTCCGTGTGATTCCTGTGTGAGCAAGTGTGGATCATGTCTGTGGGATGGGAATTCTCTAATAGGAATTTGGCAAAGGTTTATCTTAAAAAATTCTGGCTTGCTGATCTCTGAATATTGCTTTCACCTGGTCTGTCTGCCACCGGATCTGAATCAACATCCCAATGCCTTGCTAATGAGTAATCCTACCCCTGTTGAATTGCTAATATCCCTGATAAAAACCCTGACTGAACAAGCCAGGGGGCTTTTTCCTGGAAATGGGAGGAATCAGCCACGTAGCCCCGGTCTTTCTTTCCCCGCGTGTCTCGGTATGAGAGTCATACACGCATCCGAGTCCCGGTCACCCACGGGTACGGCAGGTCCGGTCCACCCCGTGTCACATCATCATTACATTAGCCAAGATTAAAGATAAGGAGAGAATCTTAGAAGCAACAAGAGAAAAGAAGACAATTACCTACAAAGGAGTGCCCATAAGACTGTCAGCTGATTTCTCAAGAGAAACCTTCCAGGCAAGAAGGGGCTGGAAAGAAGTATTTGAAGTCATGAAAGGCAAGGACCTACATCTAAGATTATTCTGTCCAGCAAAGCTATCATTTAAAATGGAAGGGCAGATAAAGTGCTTCCTGGATGAGGTCAAGTTAAAGGAGTTCATCATCACCAAGCCCTTATTATAAGAAATGTTAGAGACTTATCTAAGAAAAAGAAGATAAAAAATATGTACAGTAAAGTGACAACAAACTTAACAGTTATTAACAACCAAACCTAAAACAAAAACAAACTAAGCAAACTAGAACAGGAACAGAATCACAGAAATGGAGATCACATGAAGGGTTATCAGAGGGGGAGTGGGTGAGGAGGAGGGGTAAAGGTACAAAGAATAAGTAGTACAAATGGTAGGTAGACGATAGACAGGGGGAGGTTAAGAATAGTATAGGAAATGTAGAAGCCAAAGAACTTACATGTATGACCTGTGGACATGAACTAAAGGGGGATAATGTGGGTGGGAGAGAGTGTGCAGGGTGGAGGGGAGTAAAGGAGGGAGAATGGGACAGCTGTAATAGCATAATCAATAAAATATATTTTAAAAATGTTCAAATTAAAACTATAAATTATTACACTCATATTATTACCCTATCAACCACACTCAGGGAGGTGTTACTTCTGCTGGACCTGACTCTGTATTTATGGGTGGATTTGTTCATACTCTACTTGGTACCTAAAATATACTTTTTTTTTCTTTTTAGAGTATACCTGTTGTCTTTTTTATGCTTTAAAAATTTTAATCCTGCTTTAGTATAGAACTTATTAGTCCTTTTTATTCCCAACAGGTCATAAGTTCTTTGAGATCTTCTAAGAGTTCCTTCAGCATCTAGCAAATTTAGCATATCTAGCTTATGGATTGGAAATTGTTTAAGAGTGATGTAGAAAGGACTCCCCTGATACTTAACGGGATACAGCAGTGAATGTGTCCATTTTATCAGTCAGAATTACAGGTTACAAGCAACAGAAAACAATTCTTGCTAACTTAAGTAGAAAAAGAGTTTTGGGGAGGCCACAAAGTAGTATACATAGCAATCAGGAAGTATCTGAAAAACAAGGCAGGAAAAATAGGGCTCAGCAGAGGCTGGGGAGCACAAACACACAGACAAAGCCATGCTGCAAAAAGAGCGTACTTGGGATATTGTTGTGGGCACCACTACCACCTCTGATAGTCACCATTGTGACTTAGTGCTGATATGGGATACTGCCGTTGCTGCCAATGTATTATGTGAATGTATCATGATCTGCTCTGTCTTTGCATCTTGTGTTCAAGGTTGAATTTCACAGGCAGATGCATCTGCTTGTCAGACTCTACTTCCCATACTTATACTGCAGCAACTAGGGAGTGATGAGAAGGTGTATCTAGCCTCTTCAGTACTATAGTGGAAATTTTTCATTTGCATTTTATAGCAACAACAAAGTCAAAAAGATTAAAACCAAATATATCATCCCTTTCCCACCTCCCACTCCCAGTAAGTCTGCTCCCTCTTTCTTTCATTTATCAGTGAAAGCCCCCACCATCTTCATTAATGCCTTTTTGTGTATTTTCCTTTTACTACATAATCACTAAACACTGCTGACTTTATCTCCTTTTCTTCAGATCTTCAAATTCTTATATTTACATTCTATACAGCTATCCATTTCCACATAATTTACATTGACACTGGCAGTATATGACTAGACTATAGATTAATGATAGACTTAAAAGTCAGGAAGATGTGAGTCTCAATTCTGACATTTACTATGTGTTTGACCTTGGGCAAATTATTTAACATCTTTCAATTTGAGTTTCAGTGTCTATTAAAATGGAATAATAACATTGAAGAGTGGTTGGGATATTTAAGGAAGATAATGTGTTTAATGTACTTAGTAGAGTGTCTGACATTAGACATGCTGGTTAATGATAGTGTCTGGTAGTTTCCATCTTCCTGTTAAATTGTTATAGCAACTTTGTAGCTGGTTTCACAGACTCTAGACTTGCTTCCACTTGGAATAATTCTCCTTACTGCATCCATAACTGTGTCTTTAAAGGTAAAACTGATTTATGGTACCCCCTTGAGTTCTGACTGAAGGTAAAACTGGTCCATGCTAGTCCATGGTACTGACTCTGACTTAGTTCCTGTAGGAAACAGATGGCACCACCTTAAAGAGGCGATTAAAGAAAGTTAGGGCACAGTAAAAGAGAACAAAGCATAGTGAGGAAAATCGGGGTATCACCACCAAGAAGCTGTTACTACTCTTGACTTAAAGGGCCAAGAAGAGCGGGATCCCTATGATGCGAATGTTGGAATGCTTGAAGTTGTCCCAGAGGCTCCTTACACTATCTTCATTTCTTTTAGGTTCTTTTTTCTTTTTGTTGTTCTGATTAGGCAGAAGGTAGTGGCAAGAAACATTCAAAGTGATGAAAAGCAAGGGCCTACATTCAAGATTACTCTACCTAGCTAAGTTATCATTTAGAATTGAAGAACACATAAAGAACTTCCCAGACAAGAAAAAGCTAAAGGAGTTCATCACCATCAAACTAGTATTACATGAAGTGTTAAAGAATCTTCTTTAAAAAGAATAAACAATGATAAAAAACATGAACAAAAAATGGCAATAAATACATATCTATCAAGAGTTGAATCTAAAAAAAAAACAAAATAAGGGAACAAGCAGAACAGAAATGACTCATAAATACAGGGAACATTTTTAATGGTTGCCAGATGGGGTGGGGGTTAAGGGGATGGGGTAAAAAGGTGAAGGGATTAAGAAGTACAAATTGGTAGTTACAGAATCATCATGGGGATGTAAAGTACAGCATAGGGAATATAGTCAATAATATTTTAATAACTGTGTGTGGTGTCAGATGGGTATGGGATTTATTGGGATGACTTCTTAATAAGTTATATAATAGCTAGTCACTAGGGTGTATACCTGAAACTTACATAATACTGTATGTCAACTATAATGAAAATTTTTTAAATGATTAAAAAAGAATAGCAAGGAGTGGTTTACTGCAATGTTGCAAGCTTTGAGTATAGGAAAGGGGTGTGTGATAGAAACTGTAGGTAGTGGGGCATAGCAGTGCTTCGGTGGAGGCATGGATATCAGTACTCTGACCCCTCTCTTCGTCCATTCTCTGATCTCCAGTGGGTGCTTCCTATTGGCTGAGTCCATCCAGAAGCCAGAGAGAACAGGGAATCTTCACTGAGAACATTTATAGCTGTCAGACTACTGAGCTACAGATTTGGGTGGAGAAGGGTAGAGTGTGACTTTGGAGTCACTAATGGAGAATATACAAAATATCTTTTTTTTTTTCAAAAATGTTTTACTAGCTTCTCATTATTCTGAGAGTATAGTCACACATATTTCAGAATCCTTTAGGTTTGTCTTTTGCATACTTCCCCAGTTTCATTGCTCGACTCCTTCGCCATTGGCATTCTAAACACCAGTCATGTAAAAGTTCTGTTAGATCTTCGAATTCATCATACTGCCCCATGTTTTGCTTCGACTTTGTGCATGTTGTTCCCTCTCTTCATAAAGCCCTCCCTTTCTAGCCTTTCCCTTCTTTTTATCTGGTAAATTCCTACACTTTCTTCACGTTTCATCTTTCTTTGAAAAGATTTTATACATTCCTAAAGCACTTGTAGTTGTGGTAATATAATTAGTTATTTACTTGTTTATAATCGTTTCCTGAGAGGCTAATGTACTACCTCATGTTAAATTAGTGCTGATTACAGTTGAATAAAGTGAATGAGTCAAAGAAGATTTTTCAGGGGAGCTGTTAGAACCAAGTCTTTAGAAGTTTTCAACAGATCAGTAGAACTGTAAAATCATGTCTTAATTTATTTCTGTGTTGTTGTGGGACTGCCATTGAGCAATCTAGAGAAGAGATTCAATTTCCCAGGAATCAATTGGACAACTGATGGATTTTGCAAGTGTGTCTACTTTCAGCCCACTAGTATCTTTTAATTCTTTAGGATAATAATTTAGTAGTCATCATGCTTAATGGCACTGAAAAGTATTCAATTTCTGCTATTATGTTAGCAGACGTGTGAGTGAAATAAGATATGGACCTTGACCTTTGGGAAATTAATGTAAGAAAAATGCAGATACTTCTCTGTAAATTCAAAGTTGTACAGTGTTGTAGAAATTTAATAACCTAAAAGTAATCTTCTATGTTTGATTTTAATAATGTATAATGATCATCTCTAAAGACTTGCCATCACTTCCAAACCAAGAGAAGAATTATCTATTGCATTGATTACAACACAAATTGGAAATGTTTGCAAACTAAATAATCTCCTTTATAAATATAAGAAAATACTTATATGCTTGGTATCATAGCCTCCTTTTGAGAATGTTATATTCTGATATAATGATAGTATAGACTTAGTGTATCAATTATCATAAAATATTACTATTACTAAAGTAATACTAATGAATAATAATGGATAAGAGCTTATACTTTTTGAGTGTTTATATGTCTGACACTGCACTAACTTGTTATGTGCATTATATTGTTTAATCCTAAAAGCAAACCTAGGAGACATATAATATTATCCATTTTTTTCAATGAAGAAATTGAGATTTAGAGTTTCTATTAGTTTAGTTTCTCTTAGTTGCAACTGAAATAAATTTAACTAAAGATAGTTTAAGCAAGAAGGCTCACATAACTGAAAAATCAAGAGGTAGACTTCAGTTGTAAGTGATAACAGAGATTTAGATACTGCCATCAAGGTATTTTTTCTCTCCATCTTTTTCTTGTCTTCATACTGCAGGCAGGTTCAATCCAAGTCTTGCACAAGATGCAATGGTCACTAACATCCCAGACATACATCCTCCAAGCTTAGTGCTCCATCATAAGAGTCTCAGTCCATCTCTGTGTCTACCTATCTACCTACCTCCCTACCTAACTACCTATCGCTCCTCCTCTTCCCTCTCCTTCTTTTCATTATTATTATCATTTAATGCCAATTCCAGGATAGTTTTCACTGTGTCCTACTTGCCTGATACATCCATTCCTCACCAACAGCAATGGCCAGGATCAGGTAACATGATTGATTGCTACACAAGAATTACAGGGAGCAAAGGAAAATTACACAGAAACATCAATAAAAGGCAGATGGAAAATATTCTGGGAAAACAAATTATAAATGCCATCGATTTTACTGCAGAGAAGGTAAATTAACTTGCTGAGCTAGTAAGTAGGGGAGCAATTGCAATCCATGTCTGCCCAACTTTAGAACTCTAGATCTGAAGCGTATTAATGAAGATAATTTCTCATACATTCTTTCTGGTATTATTTTTATGGTATTCATTTTACATTTTTTAAAATGTTAAAGCCAAGGCAGCCATTGCAAAAATTCTGAAGATTTCTTTGGTCTGTTTTCTCTGAAACTTACTTTTGTCACTTCGGGGCTAGAAGTTAACAATGGATGGTTTCTGTTCTACTTTGCCTCACAGACCAATTTCTTTCTGTTTTAAAAAAATAGGTATATTGATTTGAGAGAGGGAGGGAGAAGAAGAGGGAAGAAGGAGAAGGGGGAGGGGGAGGAGAGAGGAAGAGAAACAGACTTCTATTTGTTGTTCTGCTTATTTATGCATTCATTGGTTGCTTCTTATATGTGCCCTGACTGGGGATGGAACTCACAACTTTGGTGTATTGGGATGACATTTTAATCAACTGAGCTACCCAGCCAGGGTCAGGCCAGTTTCTTTCGAGTTATATATATAAATAATTTATATGTACTGTTTATAACATAGTTTAACACAATTTAGGATCTGAATTCACAAAATATATAATTAGGAATGAAGCTTCCAGGTACTTTCTGGATGCAAGTAAATATTTTTATTCATTAATCTAAAGTCCAAGTTTTCTTCACAGGATTGTGATCCACGGAAGATGTTAGTTTAGCAAAGGAGAGCAAACTTTTCTTATTCATAGTGTAAATCTGCACTCATTTATCTGAATAGTGTGATAAGATCAGCATAAGACAGTGACTCCTTATTTCATGTAGAATTCTATGGACATTACAGTCTTATTTCTTTCACTTCTTGTTCATTCATCTAATGGAATTTCTTTTCTCCCTGAGTTTAAGTGAAATAAAGATAATGCTTTAGAAAATTTCTTCTCCTTATCCCTCTTCTTTTTCCTCTTTAAGCCTTTTGGAAATTGAACCATGTCTTTCAGTCTGGGTGAAGGTGGATGGTACTTAGAGATGATGTTATTCATGGTTTGCTCTAGGCAGCAATGCTATTGTGCATGAAGAAAAAAAACATACATTTAGTCCACCACGGTTTTTAATGAGGAAATAAGGAAAAGAAATAAAGACACTATTAAATGTAAGAAAAAAATGTTATCTCTGTTTCCTTCCTTTCTCCACTTTTTTATATCTGTCTTTTCACTTTTTTAGCTAATGTTATCTTCACAAATCAAGTTCCAGTAACTAAATAGGAATGGAGATAGACTATCGGTAGGAAAAAAATCAATGAGCAAATAGAGATATTGCATTTCCTTTTAATCTTCTAATGACTCTGCTTCTTTTTCTTTCTTCTAGAATTTACTTCTGAGTTCAGCTTCATGGTAGGAAATGCAAGATTCATGAAAGTTATACAGTTTTCTTTTCTTAAAAGTTGCAGTGGAGAATGAGGCCCTTTCTTAATTAGTCCAGTCTTCTCACTCCATCTTTTCATGAAATTTTATCTCTTATTCTTTTGGTGGTAGGTGATGGGAGTAGGCAGCTTTATGAAAAGAGGCAACTTTAAGCACATTAAAGGTGTTATCCAGATAAATGAATGATGAAGAAACAGAGCAGGGCTTTATAAAACTTAGAGCATTGTCATATATTTTTCTGTGTCTTTATGCCTATATCTTTAATTGTGTTGGATAGAGTTGACAGAGAAAACAAAAGATTGGCTTCTACTAAGGTGTTAATTTTTTGTCTATCTTTAATGCATGATTGACTGGGTATTGTATTATAGTCAGTGGGCTGGCGCACGATTCGCTCATTTCGCCTCCTTAGGGTTGTGTGGTAGGGTAACACTTCTTTGACCCTCGAAGTTAGGCATTACAGTGGGAGTTGTCTTGTTCCCTGTAGCCAGTGTGTGATTCACCTTCTTTCTTTCCCGGTTGTGTTGTCACAGAAGTTGGTGACAAGATGGAATTTTAGTCAGCTTGGTTCTTGTTTGGACATATAGATGTGAGTGAGAAATAAGTGTTTGTTTGAATCCACTGAGATTTCAAGGTTGATGTTTACTGTTTTGTATCCCCGCCTATCCTGACAGATAAATTCCTTATAGCAAAACAGATGTTTTTATTCCCAGCCACCTTTTACCTTTACCTTGTTTATGAGACACTAAATGCATAATTACATGTTTAAGAGGTAAGTTAGGCAAACAAGGTTGAATCCCATTTTTTTCTTCTCCAGTATGTTAAATTGCCTTGTAAAATCATCCACTGTAGTATTTATGCTTTGATATTTTTAAACCAGTAAACAATAGAGAATTTTCATTACAATGAAATTTTTTTATAGTCCATCTCAAGATAATTCTGTTTGTAGTTTTGCCTTATAAAGTAATTCTTTGTCCTCCCATATGTCTATAGAGGAGGAACTTTTTTTTTTTTTAACCAGAAAGAGTAGGACAATTATTGTTAACATGGAATTGAATTCCAAGATAGTTGAAGAGATAGAAAAAGGGCACCTGGACAGTTTAAATGAGTTCAAGTTCCCAAGTCCAGACAAATTGTGTTTCATTGAAAAGGTATGGCCAGATTTCCACACACCATTGAGAAGAGGAAAGCAGACACTGTAATAACACCTCTTTCCCTGCCCCTCCCTCCCCCATCTGTCTGTCTCTCAGTCTCTCTCGCTTGCCTAGAGTAGTGCTGGTAGAGAGGAGCACCCCCAATAAAGGATAATATTTCTCTGTCTGTCTCCAAGATTCCTGTCTACATTTCCCTTCCATTGAGAGCAAAGTGACCCTCAGGCTATTTCCCACCAGTTTCCACTCTTCTTTGCCTATAGCATAAGAAACTCCTGACAGCTGAGAGACTCCCTATTGAGCCCTACCCCTTCATGTAAGAAAAGGGGAAAAAGAGAAGAAAACTTGGCTTGAAAGCCTGCAGACTTTCATACCACAAGGAATGTGTTGACCATATGCATCTCAAGCCAGACGAAAAACGTTTGTCCAGCCCTTCAATTCACCAGTATGCAGCCATAGCTGTTCTATGCTTTAAAGCAAAAACTCAAAACTAGATTTTCTAGAATTTTCTATCAATCTTTTGCTCAAATGGGGATAGAGTTGTTAATGCAGAATCCTTTATATGTTATATTTTTTATTATGATATAATTTATCTGCTGGACACATTCATTCTCAGTGAATTCCTTCAAGATTTTTGGGCTTTTATATGGGTGTATAGGTACTTAATTATATCAATAATTGTCATAGGTAAAGTCACTGTTGAATTGCTAGGGCCACAAAACAGACCTTCTCTTTTTAATTCCCAATAATATGGAGATAATATGTTTTAGATTTACATATATTTACATATATGTTTTACATTTGCACAAGGATCCCTACAGAATGTTCCAGTGTTTGTTCTCCTATATGTTCTTATACCTGATGGCCCGTGTAGTTATCTCTTAAAACCTAAATGTCAAGGTAGTTAACAGAACCCTCAAAGAATTTCCTTCCTGCAGCTTTCATGAGGAGGATTTGATTCCTGTGGGCCTAGGGCCTACTGACTGTAGTTGAGTGAATTTAAGAGAAAAACATCTGGCCTAGTTTATCTTCAGGCATAATTTAATAATGCTGAATGGCAACCTCTGGGAAAAAATATAAGTAAGACTTTATGTAAGTGCTAATTTAGAGTTGGTTAATAGGTAACTCTTATTTGTTTTTCTTTCAAAAGGAGAGATATTTCCATCACATGAAAGCTAATCATTTTTCCTCATTCTGACATCTAAACATAGCATTATAGTATAATGAGCTCCCAGCCTGGTTGTATGTGGAACTCTACTGGGAAATTCACGAGTGAGGAAGGCTAGAGAGCAGTAGGGACAATCTGATTTCATAATGAATCTTTTGTTGGCAATGGTAAGTTTTAATGCTACATTGCCTCCTTAAAGAGACTCAGCCCATATTTCATATCAACAAATATTGGCCGATTGAAACCAGTTCTGTTTGCTTTGTGCCCTGATAAATATAGCCTTCGTTCCTCTAGCACATACTTGAGGAAGCAGGACCCAAAGAGGGGAAAGATGGAGAGGGTTGGAAAGCTTGGCTACTACTACTAAGGTGGGTAGTATATCAAGTAGAATATAAAAGTAATTGCCTCCAAAAATGTATTTAGCATAAATCTTGGTATAGATACTTTAATGCTATCTTTATTATTTGAGATCATGCTATCTTTTACTTTGTTTTTAGTATAAACAGTTATGATGGATTTTTATGCATGACTCCAGTTAGAGACAGGAGAGCACAGATCCTCTAAGCCTTTGGGTCTATAGAAGGCTTCCCAGTCATATTGCTAAAATATTAAGATGCCTCATTCATTCATACATACTCAACACATTTTAATGTTGGTCCTCTTTCTGAAGCCTGGTATTCAAAAGTTTTTTTCTTATCAAACTTGAGTTCTAGGTAAAGGCCTCTAAACTGCTAGAATTATTTTATAGCTTTATATAATACCTTTATAGAATTATAACAAGACAGCTTTGCCTGGTGAGTTCCTAATTTTATACAATTGTTTAATTTTTAACTGTCGTCTCTGGATGGGGCAAAGTGAATATTTGACAAAGGGCTAACACTCTGCATTCCCAAATTTTATTTCATTAAGAATTTAGTTTGCCAATGATGAGAGAATAAATTTTACCAATGATTATTCTTCTATTCATCTTCTAAAGGAATCAAAATTTAACATCAGACTTAGAAACATCATTTATTTTATAATTCTTAAAAATCCTGTGCAAGAACCAACAAAGGGCTTTTTTTCAAACATGTAGTTTTATTTTTTTATTGTTGTTTTTATTTTTTAACAAAGGGCTTAATAATTACTATAAGAAACACATCAGGAGACTTCCGGCCAAGATGGAGGCATAGGTAGACAGACTGTGCCTCCTCAAACAACCAAAAGAAGGACAATAACAATTTAAAAATAAAAAACAACCAGAACTCACAGAAAATCGAACTGTATAGAAGTCCGACAACCAAGAAGTTAAAGAAGAAACATTCATCCAGACTGGTAGGAGGGGCAGAGATGGGCAGCCAAGTCGAGAGGATTTGCGGCAAGGTGGTGGCTGATGGAGTGGGTGGTCCCACATTCACGTGCAGATAAACGTGGAGGAACAGCTGGGAAGCGAGACAGACCACAAAACCCAGGGTCCCAGCACAGGGAAATAAAGCCTCAAACCTCTGATTGAAAACACCTGTGGGGGTTGAGACAGCAGCAGGAGAAACTCCCAGCCTCACAGGAGAGTTCGTTGGAGAGACCCACAGAGTCCTAGAACGTACATAAACCCACCCACCTGGGAATCAGCACCAGAAGGGCCCAATTTGCTGTGGGTAGTGTGGGAAGTGACTGAAAACCGGCAGAAAATGGAGCAAGTGCCACTGTTCCCTCTCAGACCCCCTTCCCACAGACAATGTCACAATGCAGCAGTGTGGGCTGCCCCACCCTGGTGAACACCTAAGGCTCCTCCTCTTATACGTAACAGGTGCCCTGAGACCAAAAAAAAAAAAAAAAGGCTGAAATGAAAGAACAGATCAAAGCTCCAGAAAAAATACAACTAAGCGACACAGAGATAGCTAACCTATCAGATGCACAGTTCAAAACACTGGTAATCAGGATGCTCACAGAAATGGTTGAATTTTGTCACAAATTAGATGAAAAACATGAAGGCTAGGCTAAGTGAAATAAAGGAAAATATACAGGGAACCAACAGTGATGAGAAGGAAACGGACTCAAATCAACAGCGTGAACCAGAAGGAAGAAAGAAACATTCAACCAGAACAGAATTAAAAAACAAGAATTCAAAAAAATGAGGAGAGGCTTAGGAACCTGCAGGACATCTTTAAATGTTCCACCATCCGAATCATAGGGGTGCCAGAAGGAGAAGAGAAAGAGCAAGAAATTGAAAACTTACTTGAACAATAATGAAAGAGAACTTCCCCAATCTGGCAAAGGAAATAGACTTTCAGGAAGTCCAGGAAGTTCAAAGAGTCCCAAAGAAGTTGGACCCAAGAAGGAACACACCAAGGCACGTTATAATTACATTACCCAATATTAAAGATAAGGAGAAAATCTTAGCAGCAGCAAGAGAAAAGGAGACAGGTACCTACAAAGGAGTGCCCATAAGACTGTCAGCTGATTTCTCAAGAGAAACCTTCCAGGGAAGAAGGGGCTGGAAAGAAGTATTTGAAGTCATGAAAGGCAAGGACCTATATCCAAGATTACTCTATCCAGCAAAGCTATCATTTAAAATGGAAGGGCAGATAAAGTGCTTCCCGGATGAGGTCAAATTAAAGGAGTTCATCATCACTAAGCCCTTATTATATGAAATGTTAAAGGGACTTATTAAGAAAAAGAAGATAAAAAATATGAACAGTAAAATGAAGCAAACTTACAGTTATTAACAGCCACACCTAAAACAAAAACAAAAACTAGGCAAACAACTAGAACAGGAACAGAATCACAGAAATGGAGATCACATGAAGGGTTATAAACAGGGAGTAGGATGGGGAGAGAGGAGAAAAAGGTATAGAGAATAAGTAGCATAAATGGTAGATAGAAAATAGGGGGAGTTTAAGAATAGTATAGGAAATGTAGAAGCCAATGAACTTATATGTATGACCCATGGACATGAACTAAAGGGTGGGGCGGAATGCGGGTGGGAGGAGGTGTGCAGGGCAGAAGGGACTAAAGGGGGGAAAACGTGACAACTGTAATAGCATAATCAATAAAATATATTTTTTAAAAAACACATCGGCCTTGGCTGGCGTAGCTCAGTGGACTTAGCGTGGGCTGTGAACCAAAGGGTCACAGGTTCAATTCCCAGTCAGGCACATGCCTGGGTTGCAGGCCAGGTCCCCAGTGGGACCACATGAGAGGCAACCACATATTGATGTTTCTCTCTCTCTCTTTCTCTCTCCCTTCCCCTCTCTAAAAATAAATAAATAAAATCTTTAAAAAAACACACATTGGTCGCGAACAGTTAGCTATGAACAGAGACTAAAATCCAGTCTAACCAATTTGGTGAGAAGGAGAATTTATTGGAAGACTTGTATACACTTCAACCAGTACAGGTGAATGAAAGTTCTAAGGAGTACCTGAAAAGAAGGAATTAATGTGCTTAGGATGTTCTCATCTCTGCTGCTCTCTGTACAGAAGCCTTATTTTCTGAACCAGGCTCCTTCCACATGACTAGGACATGGCATCCAGCAAATCTCAGGGTCTCATCTCATGGAGTGATGACCAGAAAGCAACTGAGATTTGTATCCTGGGGAAGATCAGTGATTGGCCGTCTTTGTGTACCTGCCCCTTGCTATCCCCACCACCCCATCATTATAGGTAACTCTTTAGGATTTACAGGAATATGGCAGCTTCCATTCAGATTAAAGTGGGAAAGGGTATTTTTTAGAAAAAAAGAATGAGTTCACAAAAACCAATAAATTCAGGACATCACTCTTTCCTTGTCATTTGTTCATCTTGTTTTCATTCCCTAAGCAAGCTTTTATCAAATGACTACCATGTGCCTGGTACTGGAAATAAAGCAGTAACCAAAAAGGAAAAAACAAAACAAAACACGGTGATCATCACTACTGCACAGAATCTGAATTATAATACCACCCCTGGGGATAGGGGAGGCAAAGGTCATGTTTATGTAAACTAAATTGGCATTTTGAATAAATATGGAAACAGGTATATGGCTTAGTCCCTTTCCTTTTATTTTAAAATCTATTTCTAAGTAAATTACATGTTTGCTCCTCTCCCCTCCCCAGCTACAGCAAACCAGAGAAAATAAGTGTCTCCAGAGATGGTGATAATATGTTTTGTTGTATTTCATTTTGGTGTATGTGTGTGCTTGGTAAATATTTGTTAAATCAATGAATTATTGAGGAGGTAAGGCTGTTGTTTAACTATAGTCAGGAGAAAAGGGCTGCTATTAACTCTGACAAAGCAAGCATCATTGTCTTTGTCATTCTTCAACATTTAAGTGGTCAGAATCAAATAGTTCCATATAACAAAGTCATTTTCTACAATTATCTCAAGATATATTTTACAACTAATTCCTTTTGGCAGCTACATCTGGATGTTGTGTCGTTTCAGACTATCTGTGAAAATAACACTGGAGAATTATCCTGACTCAGATTGAATGATGAGTAATATTTGGTTTGGAAAAAATTCAATATACCTATATTTTATTTTCTGCATGGTGCTTTAGATTATAAGGTACATGGCTCTTTCTTTTGTTGTCTGAGTGCTCATTTTTGTTTGAAAGTGATTTTATGTTAGTTATTAAACATTATATAATGTATGCATATATTACATAAATTATATAATACACAGTTTAGGATTATGAAAGTACTTTATGCTTCTAAATAAAAAATATTTTGAAAGTATTTTTCTGCCACTCTCCAGGGAAACAATTGTTCACTGTTTGGATGTTTATATACAGTGTAAATGCACATGTAGGGTGGGGGGGTGTGTGGGCGTGGGTGAGGGTGTATGTATACCACATGCACTTGAGTATATGCTTCCTCTATACTTATGTTTTTCAACTTCCTTATCTTTACTGATCACTTTCTCATGGACACCATTCTATGTCAGTACCTATTTTCTTTGTTATGGCTGTGTATTATTTTATGGTGTGTATGTGCCTTCATTTATTTAACCATCTTTCTCTTAGATTGTCTTTTTAAAAAATTTCAAATAATGCTTCATTGAACATGCAGGATGAACTGTGAGTTTCTGTAAGAAAAATATCTAAAGATGGCTTAGGTTCAACAAACTGGACAGCTTATCTTTTACATTTTAGTGATCCTGCTAAATTACACTCCACATAATGTTGTACTATTTGCTACAAGGTAGCATATTATGATGGTGAAACACTTGGAGTCCAAAGGCATGGTTTTTAATTCCAGCTGTGTTTCTTACTTGGAAATAGCTTGGTGTAAGTGAATTAATATATTTGTTTCTCAGTTGTATCATCCACCAAAGAAGTAATACCTAGGTGATTTTGAGAATGAAATACTTTAACATACTTCAAATGTTAATCAAGAAACTATGGTACATTTACACAATGGAATTCTACGCAGCAGAGAGAAAGAAGGAGCTTATACTCTTTGCAACAACGTGGATGGAACTGGAGAGCATTATGCTAAGTGATATAAGCCAGGCAGTGAGGGACAAATACCATATGATCTCACCTTTAACTGGAACATAAGCAACAAAAGAAAAAAGCAAGCAAAATATAACCAGAGACATTGAAATTAAAAACAATCTAACAATAGCCAGAGGGGAGGGGAGAGGGGATTGTGGAGAGAAAGGTTTTCAGGAACTACTACAAAGGACACTTGGACAAAACCAAGGGGGAAGGTAGAAGCAAGGGAGGGAGGTGGGGTTGGGTGGGGTGAAGAGGAGGAGAGGAGAGAAAATGCAGACAATTGTAATTTAAGAACAATAAAATAATAAAAAAATAAATAAAAGTGACCCTCCTACTGCTATTCCAAAATGTTTTTGGAATTATGTAAGTACAATCTGCTGTTTTTAGTAGAAGCACCTTGTAAGAAATCCCACGGTACGCAAAGTTGGAGTCTCAACTGATTGCTGCTTCAGAGTGTGACCTTGAGGAGAATGCTGGCTTTGACCATTGATTTTTTTTTCGTACGGACAAGTGTTTGTTTAGTTTCCTCAATGTGGACACACATGCACATTAAGATCCTTAATTTTCATAATACTGTAGTCTGCTACCCATGAGTCTGATTTTCAGGATTATTATGTCTATCTGTAGTAGTAAAATATTAACTCCAATTTACTGTTAAAGTATATAATCTTAATTTTATCACACTAGACCTTGGGAAGACAATCTACTTGGATTATTGTACCTAAGCATTCTCAATTATACTTTTATGCTATATTTAGATTTTATAAGAGGTTCCACAACAAAATTTACATATGTCCTATGCTTGCTTTTGTGAAACTCTCATTGAAGATCTTGTTCATTATTACCCAGTACCTGCATATGAATATCTATATAAGACAACTGTGTCTTAATTTAGAAATAGGAAAACCTTTATTTGCTCTGATGAACTAATGTTCTTTTATTTAGCTAATGGATGTTAACTGACTAATGTTTGCCTCCACACTTTAGCAGCCATGAAATTAGTAGTAAGAGTCAAAGCAACTTTCTTATCAAAAATGAGAAAAAATTGTCATTTTTGAAATATTTCATTGAATTTTTTTTCCTTTAAACTAGTGCAGAATTTTTTTTAACAAAGTGTGATAAGGAAATCACATAGAAGTTATATCCACTGTGCTTTGGCTGGGGTGAGAAATGATGAATACGAGCTCAGTGACAAGACACTGAGGGAATCTCCAGGTATGATCAGGAGCACGGCTGACAACCATGGGGAAAGTCACAGACAGCAGGGGAGTATTTGCCCAAGACCTGAACCACCTGGGTAGTTGTGTGACTTTGGGGGAGTTATATTCACTTCTCCTCACCTTAGTTACCTCGTCTGTCATCTATAAAATGAGGCACAGTCCCTGTAAAATAAAATGATTGTTTTGAGGTTTAAGCAAGATTATATGCATGTTAGAATAATGCTTGATTCAGAAGAGTACCTATTGTTTAAATGTTTGCTATTGTTATTATTAGTAAAGAGGTAGACAGGCCCTGGCCGGGTAGCTCAGTTGGTTAGAGCGTCATCCCCATATGCCAAAGTTGTGGGTTTGATCCCCAGTCAGGGCCTATACAACAATCAACCAATGAATGCATAAATAAATGGGAAAACAAACTGGTGTTTCTCTCTCCCTCCCTTCCTGTTTCTCTCTCTAAAGTCAATAACTTTATAAAAAAAAAAAAGAGAGGTAAAAGAACATTTTTTGAAATCACAGACTACTGATCTTTATCTCAACTCTCAATAAAATTCTAGAGTGTATTATTAAACAGATGACTGTGAGCATTTAAAAATGGAGTAGTGATCCCTGGAAGGCATATGGGTCCTCTAAGTTAATTCATGTCAAACTGAATTGATTTATTTTTGATAGGATGATGAGAGTTACACATCAGGAGGGTGCTCCTGTTGGAGCTGAATTTCAGCCAGTCACTTGACATAGTCTATTATGAACCTCTTTTAAAAGTGATAGACAACTATTAACTGAGCGATAGTATAATTAAATGAGTTTGTAGCAGATTGAACATCTATAGACAAAGTATATTGATTCGCTAATCAGTGTCAGTCTGAAAGGAGATCCCAGCAGCAGCCACAATGGTGTGTTGCTTTGTTTTCCATTGCCTTGTTCAGCTCTGTCACGAGTAACTTGGAGAAATACATCAAAGTCCTGCTCATCAAATATGTGGATATCAGAAAATAAAAAAGGAAACTGAGCAGTTGGACAGGAGAATAATGATTCCAAAAGCGTTTTATAAGCTTGAACAGATAACCTGAACCTAGCAAGATGAAGTTTAACTGAGATAAATATTTTTCAAATTCGTGGACTGTACAGTGCTATTGTTCTTGATGATCAAATATTTGGAAATAAAATTTCAGAGGCTGCAAAAATATATTGAAACAAACACTAGTGCATTAAACAAAGATATACCATATTTTGCCGTGTGTAATGTGTACTTTTTTGCCCAGATTTTTGAGGGAAAATTAAGAATGCACATTATACCTGGGTGTAATGACTCCCTACCATGGGTATAATAATGGGCATAATTATCTCATGTATCATATGCACAAAAACATGGGTGCACATTATACACAACAAAATACAGTATTTATGTCTGGCAAGTTTGGAAACTAGACCCCAGAGTTATGCATGTGATTTCAGAAGCAAATGTTAGGGATCTGGAAGTTTCAGTTGACTGACAGTGTGCAGCCTACCAAAAAGAGGAAGTGTCATATCAGGTCGCATTCATCCGGTTATAGGAGTTAGCAAAAGGGAAGTCATACTATATTATGTTTTGATCAAACTACATGTGAAATAAATATCAGTGGTATTTAGCTAATTTATTTTAATTAATAAATTCTTAAACACATGCTGTGTTTAAAAGCGACATTGACAAACTCAAGAATATTCAAACGAGGATGATTCGGGAGGTAATGCCTGCAAGCTATTTTATGTGAGAAATGAAGGAAGACACTGAAGTGCCATTAACCTGGCAATAAAGGGAGACCAGGCCCCTAATGGTTTTTTAAAACAGGTGATAATATATCATGTAAATAAATTATTGGACCCCATTTTGTAAATTTATATAACACAATTACCTTACATTAAGCTCTCTGTTAGGAAAATGCTTGGAATTTAATATTAAATAATTGTGACATTCAATGGGAAAAACTAGTACTACATAGTAGAAATAATAGGAAAGTATAATTTTTTACTTGATGTGTAGAAAAAATTTTTTAACAACTAGTAGGTTCTGAATAGAGTAGACTGCCTGCAAATTTCTGTGGTAGAAGGATCTTTTTCTTTTTTCTTTTTTTTTTTAAATCTTTTTTTTTAAGATTTTATTTATTTATTTTCAGAGAGAGGAGAAGGAAGAGAGAAAGAGCAATGTATGGTTGCCTCTCACATAGCCCTCACCGGGGACCTGGCCCGCAACCAAGGCATGTGCCCCGACTGGGAATCGAACCGGGACCCTCTGGTTCCCAGCCCGCGCTCAATCCACTGAGCTACACCAGCCGGGCAGAAGGATCTTTTTCATTAAAGAGCTGCTTTATTTTTTAAGATGGATACACATGTATTATCATTTGAATAATTATTTTTTAAAACTTTTTTAAAACATTGTAGAAATTCTGGGTGTCTCTCACTTCTTTTTCTGTTTAAAAATGGAATGTTGACTGTTTCAAAAGATTAGAAACTTACTGAGGTAGAGAAAAGTTGCCAAAATCTCACAGGAAATCAGAATTCAATTCTCGATATTATTTGCAAATTCAGGTAATAATTATTCTCTGAACTACTCCAGGTCTCAGAAAGATGTTTCTCTACTCTCAGTTGTGCTCAGGTTTGATGAAGCTGGGTAACTAAAACAATTTTCCTGTAAGACAGAATTTTCTTCTGATGGATAGTTGTTTGAAAAATTGTCTTTAATTATATATTGTTGGAAGTGAGTAGTTACTGTTATTATCTACATTTTCACTTGATTTGTAGCACAAGGATAGGAGGAGAACATGTCCCGGTAGTGTGCTGTTCCTCTTAGGTAACAGAGCAGTGTCTCAAAAAGTGCCATAGGGTTTAATCCCACTTGTTAAACAGAGAAAGACTGTGGAGCGTTGAAACTAGGCACACAGTGGCGCAGGGGAACAAGTTTGGCAGTGGTCAGATGATGAAGGATGGCAGTATGGGGTAACATGACTTGTAGAACTCTATGCAGTTTATGCAGGAAATTTCTCCAAAGAGAGACCCCATCTAATGTCCATCATTTTCTTATAGCCCTTTTCTCTGTATTAAAAAGGTTGATCTGTCTAGGCTGTGCTCAAAGTGGGCTGTTTTTTCCACCAGTAATAGTATTAGCGAATGCTTATTAACACATACTGCTATGTAGTCATTTGTTATATCAGAACAGTAAGTGCTTTACATTCATTATGTCATCTAGTTCTCACAACATTTGTGTAAATGAGGAAATGACTGACGATGTTGAGAGTCAGGCATGTTAAGTATCTACGATCAGACAGCTGGGTAAGGGTTTCCTGGTCAACCCGATTCCAAAGCTTGTAACCATCTTTATTATTCTATAAAGATTCCTAATATAGACAACTCACAACATCTCCCAACGTTAACTTGGTTTTTACTGAAGCCTACTTAGTAGTGTCTCAGTCTGGGGCTGCAGACATGAATGAGGACCAAGGTCCTTGATCACATGAGGCTTGCAGTGTAGCAGAAAGAATATCATTAAATGGATAATGACAATTAATGAGAGTTTTGACAGCTGCCACCAAAGGAAAGTATGGTTTAAATCATTATATGAGAGTTCAAGAACATACCTGATTGTTCTTAATTGTGAGATTACTGACTTGGGGGTTATGAGGTAGATATTGTATGTAATATTTTTACTATTGACCCTCAGTTCCTATAAGCACCCAGTGCTCATGATGAGAAGGAATTCAACTCAGTAGGAAGAGCAAGGTTCAGTGTCAGGTGGGCTAGACCCATCACTTATGAGCTGCCAGACCTCGTAGGCACTTTGTTTGCTTGGAGGCTGCGTTCTCCCGGGTGAAGCAGGCCTGACTCTCAAGGCTATTATAACACAGCTTCTGTATTTTTCAAGTCATATATACTGTTATAGCCTATGGCATATAATTCCCCCATAAAATTTATGTAAGTAGAATAGAAAAATTGTAAGTATCGTCTTTAAGCCCTTACCTAGTAATCACACGTCTTAGGAATAGAGAATAACCTTATTTAGCTTTCAGCAAGGTGCTGTCATTTTTCACATGATTTATCTCCTCATCTGAATACGACCAGTGATCCAAATTCATGTTTCATTAAAATGACATGGATCTTTGAGGTTTCTCAGGAATGGCGGAAATAAGAATGTTAAATATATGAATCCCAGAATCTATTGCACTATATGCAGATCCCCCAGAGACCTAGCACAGAGGAGCTGTCTAATAAGTATTAGCTGCTCTTGCTATATTTAAACATTATCATCATGAACATCATCATGTATACAAGTCTTGTCCTTCCACTTAATAGTTTTATGACCTTGGGCCAATTACTTCAACTTTGTGCATCTCAAAATAAGTTAACTGCCTTTTCTATGTATCCCACGAAGTTGTTGTAAATGTCAAATAAAATAAAATCATTGTGTGAAAGCAAATGAAATAATATATGTTGTATGAAAGCACTTTGTAATTGTAGAGTGTGTGTGTGTAATGGTTTAATTTGTAATCCCCAAATTATTTCCTAAAACAGCTGAATATTTCAATGAAATGCTAGTATGGATTAAGGGAGACACAGTACTGTTAGAAGAGGGGATAGAGCCTGGTGTTTGATGCTCATTTGGGATTCCACAAGGCTAAGCACACACCACAGACATGGTTTTAAATTATGGAAATCTTTTTATTTTGCAATCAAGTAAGTAAGCTCAGCATATTTTATTTAGGGCCCCAAAGTAACCATTTTAATCATTAGATGAGCACTGGTCTAATGTATTTACCTTAGGGATACTTGAAATGAATTTTCTGTTTGAGAGACACCAAGGAAATCTTGAGTAAGCCTTAAAATATTTGAAATATTATATTTAATAGGTTAACATGTTTGAACCTAAAACAGAAAAATACATTCTTAGCTTGGCCTATGTCCTTGATGATTTGGCAAACTGCCTCTCTCCTTCTCTTCACTATATCACTGTCCTTTTTTGCAGGGGTTTATTTTTTCTCTTTCTACTGTGACATGTAAAAATCCGGGGGAGGAGGTTTCTGGGATGAGCCCGTCTTGCCTCAGATTGCATAAACTGAGATATCGTTGAGATAAGCTCTCATGTAGTCAGTCAGTGAAGAGGGTGAAAGCAACCCACTGGTGTATTTGTCAATTCTACACATCTGTTCACATCCTCCAAAATACAAGAGGGTCCTTTGCTAGGAAGGTAGCTGATTGTATATATTTGTGTCCCTAGCCATGGAAATTCCCCTTTACAGAGAGAAATGCTGAACTTGAAACCGGCTGGGGGTAGAGAAGGCAGTTAAGAATTGAAAGGACTTCCGTCTGTGAGACAGGAGCATGAGAGGTGCAAGATACAATCTTAGAGCGTGGAGTGGAGAGGAATCCCAAATATAGCTCTTACACGGGAGAACAATTTGTTTTACATAGAAAGAAAGGACATGTTATGGAAAGATTGAATGCTGTTTCAGACTTGTACAGAAGAGACAGTGATATCTGGCCGGTGGTTTCCAGTTACAGTCTTCTCTTGGCAGTACTCGCTAGTTCTACTAATTCTAGCTACGGATATTCTTAAGGAAACTCAGTGGTTTTAGGGGCCTGGTTTTGAGGAAATAAATTACAAAACAGCTCATTTTTTTCAGTAAAAGGTTTTTGACAGGGGCTAGAAAAGATCAGTTTTTATCTAAAGCAAATAATGTAGGAAAGAGAAAATAGAGCAATTGGAAAGGAGACACAATTCACATTATTTAAAGAAAATATGATTCTGTACGTCTACCCTACTGGAACTATTAAGAATTCAATTTGCTGTTCATGTAGACAATAATTATCACAATTCACTGGCTTTTGTATGTATTAGCAATGTGGTTTGAGAATATTATATCAAAAAGTGTATTCATAGTTGCAACCGAAAATGTAAAACAATAAAAAGCTTATTACAGTTTATAAAATAAAACTTAAATACATGGAACAATATGTGTAAATTTCTTAAAAATTTAATGAGATGTCTTGTTTAATTCTAATCTGAATTTTGTCTGGAAATATAAAGACATGACCAATTAAAAATATAAGAAGGAACGATGTCCTGTTCAGATAGTGGAATGTATTGTACTCTGACAGCAACTTAAAGCAGTGTGGTACTGGCACCACAATTGGTTGAAAGCCCAGGAGAACACAGCAGGGCTCCTCCATGAGCCCCAAGTTCAGTGGTATGCAGTTCATTTCAGAGACCCCGAAAATGCCCAGAAGTTCCTTTAGCCATAAGAGAAAGTGTGGGACCTCTGAGCTCTTTCATCTCTGCCTCAATAATAACAGCTCAGCTTTTGTACATTTCTTATGATGGGTTCCCACATTCATTTGTTGGTTCCTCATCCAAAAGGGTTTTCATTGCCGTAATATTAACAGGTGGTAGAGGACGCCTTACTAATCATGACAGGCTTATGAAAAAATTATGTTGGGGATCTTTACTTATTAATAGGAGGCGGGAAGCTTAAGTTAGTGCTCCACCTTGGTACAAAAAGGTAAATTCTAGATGAATTTAAAAATAAAATCAAAAATATTTGAAAGAAATATTTGTAGATATTTGCATGCTTTCTGCATAAGAGGACTTTCTAAACAGAAGAGCAATGTCACCATGGAAAAATTTGATAGAATTGTTAACATGAAATAGAAAGTTTTGCATATCATCCTAAAATATCCAAAAAATAAGCAACAAAAGGAATTACTATTTTACTAATATGCAAAATCTTACTTTATGAAGAGCTTTTTACATAGTAATAAGAAAAACAGAAATACCCAAGTGTCATATCCTATCCCATAGGATATTCATTTAAAAATATCTTTATCCTCATTAGTGTTTACGGAAGGATAATAAAATCAACAATGAATTACCACTTATTTGACCTACTGAGATAATGCTTAATGCTGATAAAGTTGTGGTGAAGAGGTAGATTCGGTTCTGCTTGGTGAGAGTATAAATTTTTAAAATCTTTCTGCAAACAATTGGCAGTATGTCAAGAGACATAACAGAATTCACATTCTTCAACTCAATAATACTCTAAAAATGTTACATTCAATATATTCTTTGGGTATCTATTTATTAATTGATTTTTTAAGATAGTGTAAATAATGCCTACTCTTGGTGAAGTGTATATTATGATGCCCACTTTGCAGAATTCAATTTATGTGGAGAACAGTATGACAGCTAGTAGTGTATACATGTACTTTATAGAACTATATTAAAAATAACATGTAAAATAGAAAAACTAGAAAGAAAACAAATATTAGTGGTGGTTAATATTCTTGGTTGTAGGCCTGTGGCTGCATTTTGTTTTTAATAAAATGGGCATGATTTGCATTTTTCTAATTTTTACTCTCAGAAAGCAAGATCATTTTAAATAATTATCCATGGCACACTTTAAAATTGGATTTTCTATTTTGTCACAATTACATCATTATTGCCCAAGCCAGTTTGAACTTATTTTGATGGTCTGAAATATTTATTGGATCTATTTCTGGAAAAATCTTATTGTGATAAATAGTCTTAAAAATCCTACTTCCCTCTCTGCTCTATTGCATCCTCGACCCCATTTTCTAAAGAAGTAGGTACAAGGTGGAAAGCAATTGGAGGAACGTGTTAAATTCAAAATAAGTACTCATTAACCGTGAAAGCATATTCAAGTACTAGTATTTGAAAATGCCATGAAGGACAATCCAGAAAGGATCACTTGGCAGGATGTGTGAAGCTCTGATATCCCCATGCCCGGAGACTGTTGGGGCGGTCTGACTGTTGGGGCTGGGGGCTTGGGATGCTGCCTCACTCTGACTGTGGCTCCTCCCCACCGTGGTGTTTGCGTATGGCTGCCTGCGAGTCTGATTCACGTCTCTGCCGTGTGTCACATTATTTTGATGGTATCAATGTTTTGTTCTGTGAAGGTAATTTCTCTCTGCCTTTTGTTCTTTTAATGTTCACAGAGCTAGTTCAGTGAAGTTTGCTCATACCCAGGAACCTCTCCTTCTCTGTCTCCTTTCTCTGTCTTGCAGGAACAGAGGGTGGCTTCTGGTGTTTGTGTGGCTTCATCATTTCCTTCCTGCCTCTCATCCACTTCATGATGTAATTCTTGGCACTTTTACTTCCTTTGTAGAGTAGGATGTGATGTCATAGAGAAGGGGACAGGGCTATCCAAATTCTCTCAATTGCTGGGAGGAGCTGCCCAGGTGTGCTGAGGGGCCTGTACTCAGGAAGAGAAACAGGGAATCCTCCACAGTGAGTAACCCCACTTTCAAGTGCACCCAAATTTTTGTTAAAACATTGCCCAGTACACCGGAGTTTCCTCTTTGGCCCTTTCTCAATGTAATCAGTTTGCCTTTTGGACATTCCCAGTTCAGCTCAATTTTCCCCCTTTCTCTCCTTTCTCCTCTAACCCAACCCCTTCTTTCTGCCATCCTGTGCCTCTCCCCGCCAGTCCCCTTCTTCCTTGCTTGCTTACTCGTGTATGTCTGTGTCTACTGACCTTCGCCCATATCTTCTATGAGAGACCATTAGTGTCCCCAGCATCGCCTATCATTTGGGGTGATGCCCACCCCATATATAGTCCATGTGACCACAGCATCTCCTTCCAGTAATTCATAAGTATGCACTTCTCTACTTACAGTTCTTCTTATTTTAAAAATTGTCAGCTTTTTTTGTTTTCATGTCTATTTCTTTCTCTCCCTTTGTTGTGGTCTAATCTTTCCCCTTTTCAGCTCTATTATGCAGTTTCCTTCTTGCCTTTTTTTAAGCAATATTTTTACACATTAGTCCTCTTCCCTATGCAGCTATGCCTGTGTTTCTTTCCCCACTTTCCCAGTTTTCAGTTCAGCTCTCAGTGTCCCCCTTTGTGAGGACAATTTTTCTTCTTTCCTAATGGCATGACCTTTCTAGCATAGCTCATATTTCTATGCTCTTTAAAGAACTTCCCAACTTTAACTAAAGGACTGATCCAGACTGGGAAAAATGGGGAAATTACCTGGGTAGTAGACAGTAGAGACTAGAAAAGTGGCCCCAGTGGTGAGGTGGGGCTGCCTGGTATGCAACTCATTGGAGGACCTGATGAACAGAACCTTTGCCAGTGACTTAGTTGAAATTTGGCCATTGATAGCGGGCGCAATCACAGAGCCCTTATGAGCAGATTTGGAAGCCTTTTCAGTTTAGAACTTTTAGAGTGCCCCTGTTAATTCTTAATAATTATGAGCCTTCCAGTAAATGATCACAAATCAAAACTTTAGAATCTTTAAGTTGCACGGTGCCATGACTTGTGCAGAAGCTTCTGTACAGGATCTTTAAGTCGGTGCTGTGCACCCTTGGAGGAAGTCATAGTGAAGACCTGTGCAGACTCGTTTCTGGTGCCTAGAGGCAGCCCCTGTAGTCTGTGTTGCTGAGCAGTGTGGTCACCGCTCTTCACTGCTTTCAGTACACGCAGTTAAGTCCCTGGCTAAATAAAAGAAGTTGATGTCCAGGGCTGACGGTCTAATGCCTGTGGACATAACTATGTCCTGTGTATTCCCCACACTTTAAGGAAATCCCTTCTACTCAGTGTAAGTAGGACAGAGAGGAAGAGAAAAATGGGACTCAGTTTATACAACTGAGATAGGCTGAATGGGAAGAGGCAGGGGCTTACTTGACATTAATTGGAAAAGGCAAAAGAAAGGAAACTGAGCTGAACTGGAAGGCACACTGTAATGAGTTACTTGGGTTTCTGTATGCTTCTTTCCATTTTGGTCATGAAGGACCTTTTTTCTGATTTTCTTTTTAATGTAAAATAGGTTGATCAAAATGTGAATCCAGCGTGGTTATTTCTGACCAGCACTTTGTTCGCTGCTCTTGGTTGTATTCAGGCTCCATGTTTCTAAGGTTCTGGAAATTTAGGAAACATTTTAACAGCCTGAAAGCATGTCTTTAACCGTATAGTACTAGCAATTTTTAATAAAGGAAATGATATACATTTATTAACTTGGTTTTTTAAAGTTTCACCTTTATTTTTGATGTGTACGCCTTTGTGACTTTTTTTTTAAATAGTGGCCCTTATATGTTGCAGAAATTGCCATAAATGTCCAGAAAAAAGTTACATGCTTACTTTGGACACTTGAGTTGTGTGATGGAACCTTATTTTGATATAACAGCCCCATTCCCTTTAAAATTGTAAGGAAACACTGCATGATTAACTCATGTTTTCATTTCGTATGCTTCCATGCAATAATCTATGAATCTTATGTTTATTTTTATTTTTCAGGCACTAGAAAAATACCCCAACTCACCAATGACAGCAAAGCAGATATTGGAAGTCATTCAGAAAGAAGGATTAAAAGAAACAAGGTCAGTATTTATATTAGCAACATTTCCCGTTTTTATTGATTAATAATGGCCACTTGTTGCCAAGCAATAGCTGTATCTACATTTTCATATTATAGTTGATTGTGAATTAACTAATTGCAAATTTTGTGTGACTGCCAAATATTTGGATGACCAGATATTTCCTTGGAACTCCTTGTTGGCTTAATAAATTACACTGGATAGATGAATATTGAGCATGCTTTGTTAATAAAGCACAGCACGCTGTGAGTTATCCCCTTACTGGGATCACTTCCCCTTCTCTTTCACTAAGAGGAGACTGTTTCTGAAAGGGAGTAGTGAAACAGAAACTCTTTTACAGGCTGAACAGACAGGTCCTAGGATATAAAGATGAACTTACTCTGATAAAATTCCAAGTGCCAGTGAATGTGGCTGAAAATATAGTCCTCTTATATTTAGAACTCCTATACTTGGAGCATCATTAATTAGTTATTGAGCCTTTTAAAAAATGGTATTGAGGTATGATTAATGCAGCATAAAATACAGCATTTTAAATGTACAATTCAGTGGTTTCTAGGATAGTCACAAATTTGGCAATTATTACAACTTTCCAATTTTAGAACATATTCATGACTCTAAAATGGAACCTTGATACCCATTAGCAGTCATTCACCATTCCCTTCTCCCAGGCCCTTGGTAACCACTAATCTACTGTTCGTGTCTGTGGATTTGCCTGTTCTGCACGTTTCATATATATGGAACTACACAACATGTAGCCTTTTGTGATGGGTTTTTTTCACTTAGCATAGTTTTTTCAAAGTGCATCCCTGTTGTAGCATGAATCAGTACGTCATTCCTTTTTGTTGCCAAATAATATTCCATTGTATGGATACAGCACATTTTGTTTATCTGTGATGACCCTTTATTTTTATTTATTCATTCATTTTACAGTTTTGGCTTTAGCCAGCAGTTTAGGGCCATGCAGATGATATCACTTAAGGAGAAAAAAAGAAATTTGTCAGAGGACAAAATAACCGTAGAGTTGTTGTATATGTATGTTATAATCTGTGTTATGCAGAGGGAATTTTTGTGTGTGAAGTTTGTTTACCTGCAAGCCACTGAGCATGCAGTGGCTGTAACCTGGTGAAAACTAAACCCGTTGAGCTATCTTTTAGTGGTTTGACTGATACTGAGATAGAACTGCTGAGAGAAATGAATATCCTCCCAAGGCCAACTTTTCCTAAAAACTCAGTATTACCTACAACTTCTAAAACTGTAAAGTGTGGGTAATACCAACCTCTACCTGTTTAGATGCATCTTTTGGAAGTGTGATCATGACCATCACAACGTAGTGTGAAATAGTACACCTAGGCTCAAATTTTCATCTCTTTCTTAGAGGCTTTTTCTGCCTGTTCTGAAGGAAGAGCCTGAGATGATGTTGTAACTACACATTACATGACTGCGTTTGCAGTAATTGTTCTTCCACCGAGTGAAGGCAGCAGTGGGGAGGGACGTCGCTGACAGAGTCTCCCAGCCCCCTTAGAGGAGAGTCTGGTCTCTAAGCCAGGTGTCAGTGCGAGGAGTCCGAGAGCAAAACGGGGGCAGCTGGAAATTAATTTTCTCCTTGCTGCCTGTCAGAAACCTTGAAAATATTTGTGCGATTAGAAAGCATTGAAAATGTTTGTGCTACAGCCAAAAGAAAGAGCGGGGGCAGGGGGGTGGGAATCTAAGGATTTCAGCTCCTGTCGAATGTGGGGTCTGTGCCAGGGGAATCTGCCAACACAGACATAAAAAGCACGTCCTATATGCACACATTTGAAATTTGTTCATTACATTATTCTTCTCCACAGGGGTGGCAATGTTGTTATGTCCCTTGAGATATAAAATTTTTTGTACCCTGGCTCTGAATGGCGTTGTAATTACATTTATTATTATAACAGCATTATTTCATATTTTTCAAAATACCTCTCTTCCCAGAATGGTACATTAAAGGGTTTTAAACATATGTAGTTACAGTTAAAACAAAAAACAAAACAGCTTCTTTGAAGAGTAAAGAACAATGAAATAGAAAACCTTACCTCCCATTCCTCCAAATAAAACCATGCCTTCACTCCACCCCCAATACCGTGTTCTTCAGTAAAGAAAAAAGATATTTTTTGTTATAAATACTGATAAACCAGATCAGTAATATTGAAAGTAGCTGCAAAGAATTTGCAAGTTGAGCCGGCAAAGAAAGAAGCGATAGTTCTATTTAAATTCTATTCTGTAAAAGCAGTTTTATATCGAAGGGCCTCAGATTATGCATTTTATGTTCTCATTTATTTCTAAATTTGCTTAAATCTCCTTCCTCCTGTCATTGGGGACCCACTACTTACAGCGGGTATATCAGTGGTCACTCTTCCTTGTTTTCTCTTTCTGGTTTGCATCTATGAAATAAAAGTATATAGATTTTGAGTGAGTTTTGGGGCTGTCCTACATGGAATGTATGTTTTAGGCAGCAGAGTCTAACATTTATTTTGCCTACTTAATGTACTATTTTGTTACCTTCCATGTTCTTAGTGTTTTCCAAATATTTAAGGTAGCTGAGTAAATGAAGTGTAACCGTATGTAAGTAGAGTTACATTTAGAAATTCCATCATCATAAGGTCAAATGTAGCTGTTTAATTTCTAGGTATTTATTCATGATGAATTTTTCAAGAAACACAGGGTGATGATACGGCTGGTAAAGGCAGGGGAGTGACTGTGACAATTACTAATGGGACCACAACCCTCTGGTAGTCTCCTCTGTGGGTGAGAGTTGTTAGCAGTGCCCCTCAGATACTCCACCAACACGCTGAGCATCCCAGAAAAGAGGATATTGGGCTTGTAATTTGTCACCTTTACAAATCTGGCTTTGGAGTTATACCATTTGTCTCAGGTACTCTAGCGGGGGCGTGGGGGTGGGGATGTCCTTTATTCTGTGTTCCTGTAGCATTTGCCTCGCTGCGCTGTAATTTTGTCCTTGTATGTCTTCCCACCGGTCTGCGAGCTCTTTCAGGGCAGGTATCTAACACTCCTGGTACTCGAGAGATACTCAGTAATTATTTGTTGAGTAAATAATTTTCTTTATCAAGATGTTAATTTGCTGGTGCTTGGCGATGCCTTTGGCTTGCATTTAGAGTGAGAAGCTTCTTGTATTTTTCACCCTCCTCAATAGTTTGCTTTAATCAAAAGGACTCTAACGGTTTTGTGGGAACCCCATTAAATCTATGCATGCCGTTAGTCTCCAGCAGCTCCTGTACGAACAAGTAAGGTTATTATACTGTTGCTTGTTTTCAAACACTGTAAGTGCTGTCAGTTTAAACTTGTAACATATAATAAAAAATATACCAATAACTTTGGCAAAGCTGCTATGACTGCTTGAATGTGTTCAGTATATGTGATATTGTTAATTTATTTGACTGAGCTGAAATTCTTGACACCTTATGCGATCTTTTTCAAGTGACACTTTAAATTACTTTTCATGTCGACAAGATAAAAAGAGGACATCTTTTCCATATCGTGTTCTGTGTATCTTCTTCCTGTTTGGATGAAACATGTAGTATATGATTAAGTTCTATTCGGAAGAGCCAAACTGAAATACGTACTTCCCATATGGTTTTTAAAAGGTCTGTGAATATAATAAATCGTTAGAAGGATAGATTTTTTCATTGAAAAAAATTAATAATACCATGGCCTAATTTCCTAGAGTTGTTTTTCTGATGAAAATATATTTTGGTAAGTTTTAATTTCCTTCTGTATGATAGTGTAGAGGATTCTATCAGTGCAGTTTTACTCTGGTCCATCTTTATACTTGCTCTTCCTGATTCTGAGTGATTATTTTCAGGCTACTGTTGCTCTGTGTTTATGACTTGCCAACACTTGATAAAACATAGCAGTACGAATGCTTTTCAGATGATCAGAATCTTGTCATCAGTCAAATCACAATGCTGCTTGTAGAGAGGGGGTAAAAACACGCATATTGCTGTCCGAGGCTTTCATGGATGGATGTCTAACCTGCCTGCTCCGGCTCTTGGCTAAACATTGCCACTTCCTTGGGGAGTTAGCATGCTACTGTAGAATATGGTCTTGTCTGCAGTAAATACAAGTATTTGTAGAAAAAGAGGGGTAACTCCAGTTATGTTGGTTTGCCTACTGACTTTGGGAGTTGTCTTAATTCTGCTTTTCTGGTTTGGGTTTGCTTTTTCAGAAGTTATAATTCCTTTACAAAAGAGGACTGAGGGATTTTCGATGCCTGAGAGTGGTTTTCTCTGCTCATGTGATTGTTAAAGTGGTGCTTCCAAAGAAACCTCAGTTATAGTGACCCGTCTGGTTCAGAAGGTCAAGAAGCGCGGCTTGTAACACTTACCAGCAAGAGCAGAACAGCTGTTCATCGCTGAGGCATAAGTTTTTATGTGTTGGGCATTAGCATTACAAGATACCTGTCATTAATGCAGCATGAACTGTAATATGGTTTTCCTATTATTTGGTAATAAGTAAATAGTTTTTTAATGGAGGTGAGGCAGTCATAAAACAAAGGCAAAAAAAAAAAAAGCTCACACAAAGCAATAAAAAACCACATTTGGACCACACTTGGGTTGGGGCAGGGCAATATTTATGAGGTGCCTTTTTACATTACAGTTGCCTTACTTAAAAAAAATCTATGTTAGATTTTATCAACCATTTACAAATCAGCGGCCTATAATTACCTGTCACAGTAGGGGCATTTGTAAAGGTTTATGCACAATCTCGGTTGTGTTTAGTGTTACTCAGAATATAGGCATATTTTTTGATTTCGCAATGTGGAACATGCAATTGACTACCTAAGACTTTGTAATTATTCTGTTATCATTGAGACTTTTTATTCCCACTGATAATTCTGAGAATAAGTTTGTTTTTAGCTACTTGTCTTAAGGCTTTGCATGTTTTCTAGTTTGTAATTTCTATTACGATACATGGAAATTAGGATCTCCACTGGGCAGTGGTTTATTAAAGATGTTGCATTTTTCTAGGGGAATAAAGTGTCAGAAAATTCTATTACCATGTATAGTGACAAACAATAAAATTTCTTGGCATTTTTCTCGGTGAGATTTATGTTTCTAATTAGTGCTATAGGAGATGATTCTTTCTCGCTGCTGAAATGTTTTGTCTGGAGATAAGAAAGAAACACAAATAATTTCTACTGCAAAATCAATTCTTATCTCCAGACTCCATGTTGGCATCCATCCTTTCGAACTGAAATGGTGGGCGAGCTTGTTTGTGTTGGGGCATTTTACAATTACAGTGTTAACTCCCAGTGTCATCCCGGCCGTTCGCTCACATTTAATCCTCTCATTGTGTGAGTGGTGTGCATCGTCAGCTACTTGGGGACAGGTGAGACAATGGTCTTATTAAACATACGACGATCTGAGTGTATTTATGTATGTATGTAGGCATGTACATGAGTGTGTATAAACAAGCCTTTGGAATATGTAATCTATCTCTTAGTTGACATAAATTTTTCTTGTCGTCATTACTCAGATTAGAAATTTAAATTAGACTCATTCCTAGCTCTCCGTGCCCCTACCCCATGCCCACGTGCTGCTTGACAAGTGTTAGTTCTGTTTCCTAAATACATCTTTCTTTCTCTGCACACCCACTCTTTGCCATTCATTCATTCAGTTGTACACTTACAACTTCTTTTTTAAATTAAATTTGTTGGTGTGGCATTGGTTAAGAAAGTTATATAGGTTTCAAGTGTACATTTTTATAATATGTCCTGTGTGTATTGCATTGTGTGTTCACAGTCCGAAGTCAAGTCACCTTCCATCACCATGTGTTCAACCTTCTTTCCCCTTCACTGCATTGCCCCACCCCCCTTCCCTCTGGTACCCACCACACTATTGTCTGTGTCTGTGAGTTTTTGCTTGTTTGTTCATTTGTTGTTTTTGGTTTTATATCCCACATGTGAGTGAAATGATATGGTTCTTGGTTTTTTCCACCTGGCTTATTTTGCTTAGCATAATATTTTCAAGGTCCACCCATGTCATGTTGCAAATGACAGCATTTCATCTTTTCCTATGGCTGAGAAATATTCCGTCGTATATATATGTACTGTACCTTCTTTATCTAGTCATCTATCGGAGATACGCTGGTTGTTCCCAAGTGTTAGCCACCATGAATGCTGCAGTGAACATAGGGGTGCATGTATCAATACAGATAGAAGTTTTCAAATTTAGGGGCTCCGTACTAGATTTCTATTTGTGACCATATACAAAATGGGTAACTTGTAATTTCTTAACTAGATTAACACACTGTCTTCTTATCTGATTTCTTTAAACACGGCCTCTCCCTTTTTAAATCCATTTTTTCCTCAAGAACTACCACCTACAGTAGCATTTATTAACTGATAACCCACAATATTCCAGAGAATACATTGCAACTAGTACACTATGCATCAAAAGATATTGTCAGTTGTATGTTTGGTGATAAACTGGTATGATGCTTTTTACTATTTAGGTGACATCTGAATAAATGTGTAATGTTATGATAATTCAGGGTACAATTAGATGAGATTTTTGAACTTCCAATCTGGTATTTTTATACACATTTGGTTCCTCCCCAAATATGTCATTTAATATGTTGTTGGTTGGCATTATTTGCCCTTTTGTACATAATTAATTAGTTTTAAATTAGCTGGTATAAAGCTTGTATATAAGAATTTATAATTCATACATGGATATTACTACTTGTTTAAAAATAATTATATAGTTTTTCATAAATGAAACTATTTTTCCTTGAAATTACTTTTTTTATATTAGTAAGGTCATTAAAATAATTCTACAGGGGGATAATAAGACTATATATTACTATGGAAGCATTTCCTGAGCTAAAAAATAATTATGTGAAACATTACTCTGTGGGGTCAGTTTTGAACTCCTTAGCATACCCCTAATCAGTCTGGACTTAGGCCACTGAAAAGCCTTTATGTTCAAGCATCTGGGGTTGCAGCCATGGTTGACTACTTGCCGTCCCAGTGAAATTTCCCCCATTATCTTTTCATGATTTGGAAAGTAGAAGTAGAGTCCCATGAGGCATTCATGAACTGTGTCATGTGTGTGTGTCAGAGAGTTGCATTTCTGGTAGTTATCCCATTGGTCCATAAGAGATTGGATTGCTGAATGGTGAGGAAGCACTTTTCAGATAGAATGCCTCACATTAACATATCAAAGTTGGAACAGCACTTTTCCTGGTTCCCAGATTGAAGTCATATGTGATTGGCTTAGTCTGCTCAGGCCGCCATGACAAAACACCATAGACGGGATAGCTTAAACAATAGAAGTTTATTTTCTCATGGTTCTGGGGATTAGAAGTCCCATAACAAGGTCCAGCAGAGTAGGTTTGTGATGATGCCTCTCTTCTTGGCTTGCGGATAGCCACCTTCTCCCTGTGTCCTCACATGGCCTTCCTCGGCGGGGGGTGGGGGTGGGGAGGTGTGTGTATAGAGAGAGTAAACTCTTTGATGGCTCTTCTTATAAGCAGGCCATTCCTGTGAGACCAAGGACCCGTCCTTATGTCCTTATACACCCTTAATCACTTCCTCAGAGGCCCCACCTCCAAATATAGCCACACTAGGGGCTAGGGCTTCAGTATATGCAAATTCAGTTTATAACAGTGATTCAGAATTTAGAAACCTATGTTTCCAGAATTCATGGCATACCATAAGAACATTTCTAGAATTCTGATTAACTGAATCATCTTGGAAGGTATTCTCATAGCAATATGCTTAAAACTGCACTGTGCTTCCATTTTTACATACTTCTAATGTGTGTTTTCATGTTACTCCTAACATAAACCGGTAGAATACTTGAGTTGTTTTGTGTTCAAATAAAATGTGTAAATTCACATAACATAAATTGATTTGGATTTTATTTGAAGCCTTTGGTAAAAATAGCTATGGTGGCTGCATATATACCTCGAGGCATCAATATTCACTGAGGTATGCAATTACAGCTATGAAATGGCCGTTTCTTAATACGCCTTTTTATTTTGTCAGACTTTCTCCATTCTTCCAAATAATTGAACTAAAAGGTAATTTAGGTGATTTCAGCTTTATCAAGATCTAGGTATAATTTACTCCTGAAATACTGAGCTCTCTATAAACATTTCAGTGCAGAAATAGAAGCAGGAATGGATGTACAATTACATTTGTATGTGAGTCTTTCTAAGGATCTATGCAGGTGAAACTCTTTGGGGAGGAATAGGCATTTAACTGGGGTGATTTCATTTAATTTTTGGTGTTTTTCTCTGTATCTCTTCATTTCATTGCTTGTGCTCTTAATTGCCACATGCCTAAATGATTTTAGTTTTGCTTCATTGTTTTGAACTTGCAACATAATTCAAATGCAAAACAGTTGATGCGCTGACATGGGGACATCTTTTTATAGTTGATTTGTTTTCAGAGGAATAAAAATTATGACAGTTTGTTAAGCCAGGTTTTCTAAAAGCTACAGTGCATAATTCCTAAGAATAAGTTTTAGTTCTTTCAGGGCAATTAAGGACTATTTACTCTATACCCTCTGACATGCCCATACAAAATCAAATTAATAATTATTGACTGGGAGTCTGCCTGAAATTTATAGACTCATAAATAGAGAGCTGGCTGACAGCTGTTGAGGGGTGGTGGGGGAATGAAGGGATGAGCAAAAAGAAAAGAAAGAAAAAAACTAATGGACACAGACATCAGTGGGATGATAGCTGTGGGGAGGGGTGGAGAAGGTGGAGGAGTGTACAGTGGGATAAATGGTGATGGAAGGAGACTTGACTTGGGGTGGTGAGCACACTGCCGTGTACAGATGATGTGCTGTAGACATGTGCACCTGACACCTGTATAATTTTGTTAACCAGTGTTATCCCAATAAATGCAATAAAAAAAGGAAAATAGGTGATTTCTGTGAACATATTTTTTTAAAGTTAAAGCCTATTCTGGGTGCTGTACAGGGCTTCTGTTCTGGCTCTTCTATATTTTCAGTTGGTAATTATCTCCTGGCCAGGTTCACAGTACTCAGGTATGTAGGCACAGAGCTTTTTTAGGTGCTTAGGAGTCAAATTAAAGAACATCAGAGAAATGAAAATAAAGTCATGGAGATACAGCTATTATAACATTAAGTCAGTCAAAGACTGTACTATGCTCACTGTGTAAGGTCCTGGGGGTTTTGTGGGAGCTTTAAGGCCTGTATTCATTCCATTCTCACTCATGAAGCACATGCTTTATTCTTGAGACTGTAAAAGTCGCTAGATTAACAAAATGCAGTCTCCGTTTTGATCTACCAGCACGGTTGCACACCATTGTTCTCTGCGCCATTCCATTAGATCTTTTAACCGCTCCCTGGGAAGCATGTTTTTAGCCCAGTGAATAATGTTTCTTTATTATTATTATTTAAAAATTTTTAAATTCAGGAATTTCTAAATTCTCAATAAAATATATTATTTGCATCATGCCAAAAAGTGATGCCTTCCCATCTCAAATGTAAGCTTATTACGGGAGGCAGCACACATCTGTCTCCGCTCATTCGTTTGCATAACGCTGAGATACCACATTTTGTGCAGTGTGTCAGGCAGATTGAGGAGAGCAGGCTGAGCATCAAAAGAATACCAAACTTTTTCATCATTAAGGTACATTAGGCCCCATGTTAAGGACTTTACATGACTTATCTTTTAAGAATCTTTGAAGTGGGTTGATGCTATATTTCCCATATTTTAGATAGGGAAACTGAGGCAGTTTATCCATCTAGCAAGTGACAACACTAGGATTTCATGTCTGATTCAGAGCCAATTGCACTTGACCTTTTTAAATACTTATAGCATGAGCCTAATAAAGGTTTGATTAAGAAAAGTATTGGTGATATAATTCCATTGAGTAAATTCTTCTCATCCCCCTCAGCAGTTTTTTCTGGCTAATTGTTAAGTGTCTTATATGTTACTGATATTCAGGACTAGTCTGTAGATATAGGTGCATTGAGACTCTTTCAGTTTATAGCCTAATTGTAAACACGGTTGAAGAGTGAAAAATATGTTCCATAACCCACTTAGATTTGGAGGACACAGAGACTCAGATGAACTTGTTATGCCTGTCGCACATGAGGAGTATGACCATGAGTGAAGACCGGGGCTTGTGGACAGCAGCTGGACATGTCTGAAATGTAACTTCTCACTGTTCGTTTTAGAAGGTAACGCTGGGATGGTGGGAAACATACCTGGGGGAATGGAAGAACCAGAGACTTTGTAGGACTCTTAACCGTTTTCTTGTGGATATTGGACTTAGAGATTGGAACTGATTTCCGGGGAACTTGCTAACTGCGACCAGTCAACCCAGAGCTGCTAACAAAATGTCGGTAGTCCAAAAGGCAGTATTAGAGGGTGGCCGTCGCTATGCATGGGAAACAACTGCATGAAAATGGATGGGACTGACTAAGTCATGCTTAGGTTGGGGTAGGGAAGGTTAAGTTAGTAATATTTATTCTCCTTTTAAGAAATGCATCTAGGGAGGGATGGGGTTTGGCTGGGGTGGGGGATAGCAGTAGGGGGAAAATGCAGACGACTGTAATTGAACAATAAAATAATTTTAAAAAAAGAAAGAAATGCATCTAGGGAAAGGAAAGGAGGCCCAAATGAATAAGTGAGTGCAATTTCAGAAGCATCGTTACTGCATTTTTTTTTAAAGATTTTATTTATTTATTTTTAGAAAGAGGGGAAGGGAGGGAGAAATAGAGGGAGAGAAACAGCAATGTGTGGTTGCCTCTCACATGGCCCTCACTGGGGACCCGGCCCGCAACCCAGGCATGTGCCCCAACTGGGAATCGAACCAGGATTGCTTGGTTCCCAGCCCGCGCTCAATCCACTGAGCTACACCAGCCAGGCTCATTACTGCATTTTAAGGGAAATTTTCTTAAGCAGAAAATAATCACGTATACTTTATTGTTATAGGTAATCTGTATCATAGACACTTATCCATCCTTCCTCATTGCAACCCTTCCTTGTATTTCCACCAGGAGGTATAAAAACACCACTCTTTCTTCTTTATTTTATAGAAGACAGGTGTAAAATTTCCAGGTAGAGCACATTCTCTTAAGGTCACTGTGGCTAGTCTGAATTCATCACTTACTTCTTCTGTAGCATGTCTGCATGAAATGGGACAGTTTGTGCAATAGTTATTGTTCAGTTTGTTGCTTAATTTGTGTTTATTGAAGGTGACCTGCTGGTTGAGATATATATATATATATATATATATATATATATATATATATATATATATATATATATATATATATATACAGGGTCCAGCACAAATAATGCCCCTTTTTATTACAGAATCATAAGCATATAATTCTGTAACATAACATCGCACTCAAGAATACTATGTGAAATTTTACTATGTGAAATTTTAGGTGAAATGTTCAAATTGCTGTCCATCACATGCAAAACATGCATGTACCCTACCAGCCACATTCAAGCAGGTGTTACTTCTGCTTGACTATATATATATGATATTCGTGAAGATTTATTGGAACAAGTTGTCGCTAGTGGAATAGTTTCAAAAATGGCTCAAATTTTACATTCTTAAATGTTTGGATTAGCAAAGATCACTTGGGAATTCCCCCATATTTCCAACCCAACAAAGAAAGTACTTAATCAGGAATACAGACAGTACTATTTGGAATTACTGAGAATAGATTTTATTGCTCACTTCTTTTATCCATCCTTAATATTGGAAATGTTAACTTGATTTTTCACTTTTAGAATTTCCTTAATTTACTTTTTTAGATACCATTCTTTTGTGCCAGTCACTTATAATTTAATTTTCAAAGTTTTATAAATTAGTGTGTATGTCAGATACAGTGAAACATTCTTATCTTTTCTCATAAGAGAGTGACAAGGAATTGTGAAATAGTGTCTGTAGAATTTTGAGTAGGAGCAGATCATTACCTAAATTTTAAATCCAGTCATTCCTTTACATAATTTTCAATCACCTGGTCACTGAAGAAATTCCTAGCCTTTATTAGAAGTGTTTCTTGTGATAAGAGAGTAGTGGGCTGACTAATTCCTCATAGCTGGTAAAGTCAGGAATAGTTTATACAAGGGGCCATTCGCTGGTGTCATTACTAGCTCCGTGTTAAGCCATGCTTTGAGAATTTACTTGAAATCAAACTTCTTTAAAACTGTAAGACATTCAGAGCAGCCTCTACTACGTTAGTATGCAATCTAAGATGTGAATGATGTTTAAGTCAGAACTTAAATGTTTTGTTTCTGGTAAGAACTTTGCAGGTCTTATGGTCTTAAACTTTTATTTTACATATCAATAAACTAAGGCTTAGAGCAGATGAGTTGTCCACCATAATAAAACTAGTAAACATTTGACTTATCTTTAAACTCAGAAGAGACTGATTATGTCAGAATTTGAGAAGAATGTGTGAAAGGCCAGCAGTAAGTACAGCCAGACCACATAAAGAAAAGATCAATCTTCTATACTAAGGTACTATTATAAGGGACATGTCTTTCAATTGATTTTCCTGAAGCGGTGGGTTTACATTGATTCAGTCACTCTCTATTACCTGATTTTATTTGCCTTCAGTAGTATATATTTGTTAACACTCTTGGCAGGAATTAGGGGTACAAGAGAGATTGTACTGTAATGTATACTTCAGATGGTAATCTAATATTCTTGATTCTGACCTCATTGACTTCTCCTCGCCATCAAGACCTTCCTTGCCCAAAGGAGGACAATGAGAATAGGGGAAGCATTACGTTCCTGCCTCTGTGGGCTGATGTGGAGAGCCAGTGAGCTCAGTAAGCACAGTGCCTGAGCTAATTTTATTAAATATGCTTATTCCATTTATTTGTAGGAATGCCAGTAATATGAGGTAATATGTGATGCAAGGGCAAATAGATTTGCCTGCCGACAATTTGAGGCAAACAAGCCACCCAACACCCATTATTCTCCTTTCAGAATTGTCCCTTTGGACTCTTGCGGCCCATTCTGTTTCTTCACTCACACTGTGATGCTTTAGTTACTAAATTTTCCTCTGTTTTCTATAAAACATGAAATGGATAGCAATCAAATATTTAAATGAGATCACAATAAAATTGAGTTGTCTGATTTGTCCAATGGGTAAATGAAAACATTGTCAACTAATGTGAACTCACAGCAAAAATCTAGTTTTCATTATTGATTCTTTTTTCTGGCATTAATAATTCATTTGGCTTTTCTTGATAAGTGGATCTTTAATGTATCAGTGTATATGGAGCATATGTAATGATAATTTCAAGGATTAAATGAGGTTAAATCCAATATAACATGGAGCTATCAAATTCTTTCTGTAACAAATTCATGATATATTATCTTGCTCTTCACTTGCAAGATAATGATGTAGATCTCTGATCTCTCTACTGTCTAGAATGTTTATACAGAATAAAATTTAAAAATAAAGTTGAAAGTCTATTACAATTGTATATTGCTGATTATATTAAATATGTTGCAATTAATTTAAATATTTTCAAATTAGGTATTTCCTCAAGTTTGAGAATTGAGAACCAAAAAATTACTTTTAATTTGTATTTACTTTATAGCATAGCCTATTTGTATAAATTAGTGTACATGTTTGCATGGGCATGATGGAGTCCCAAAATAAGTGGTTAAGTCAAGTAAAAGTTCATTTATCATAGCCTAGTCTCAAGGTAGATAGTCCAAGGAATGATGAGATAACTTTGCTATACCCCAATATCCAGGGAGCCAGGGTCTTTCTGTCTTGTTGCTCTGTTATACTTAGGATTTTCTCATTACCAAGGTCTAATATAGCTTGCCATGAAATTTATGTCCCAAGCTGCAGCTGGAAGAAGAGGCATATGCAGTCCCTTTATAGATGTGTTCTGAAAGTTGAGTGCATGTCTTCCTCAAGCCCTATTGGCCAGACATGTAGTTGCACTTAACTGAATGGCAAGCTGGAGAAGACAGTCTATTGCAGGAGCCATGTTCTCAGATAACATGTGGGGTTCGTAACCGTAGGGAAAAGTAGTTATTGGGGGACAACTTCCAGCCTCTGCTGTATTTATTTTTAATTAAATCACATGTTTGAGCTTGATTTAGGTTAAATATGTATTATCATTTTTGACACTTGGAAAAAAGTATCAGTATGCTTGATTTTATGCAAATATTCCATATATTAAGTCTTTCTCAGCCTGTAATGACCTTCACCATTTCTTGTCTTCCACTCCCTACCTTCAAAGTCCAATTCAAATGCCATATAAGACCACCTCAATGAAGAACTTTTTAACTCCATCTTTAACTCATCGTTTTACCCTTGCTATTCCATTATGACCCAATATATGTGTTCCTTTATTGTAGTATCTAATAAACTCAAATTTTCTCCTGTTATAATAGGACTGAAATTTCCTTACTGGTAGAGTTTCTGTGTCATTGATCCTTCTCTTCCCCATGGTGCCCTTATATAATAGGTTCATGGTATTTTCTGATCGAGTGAGTGGAAATTTGAATTCTAGCTCTACTCTGTAACATAATGTATTATCCTGGATGAGTCACTCAGTCTTTTTTTCTTTTCTGTCTCTCCAGTAAAATGGGGGAAAATTATAACTCTTAATCTGCATCATAAGGGTATTATGAAGATAAAATAATTTGAAAAATATGCTGTAAATTTTAAGATATTTAATTTATGAGATTTCACTGTTTGCTGTATTATTAGGAATCTAGGGAAATTAATCAAGATTGAATGGGTTCTCAAGTCAAATTTGTACTCTAAGAAATGTCACAGTAGTATTTTGGTACAATGGTTTCAAAAGATTCACATTTCAGTAAGAAGCATATAATATTTTTTAATACTTAATTTTATCTAAAATTTCCTGAGAAGTTGGAAAAGGAATTCTAGTTTGTGTATTTGGCTTAGATTCAGTGATAAGATTTAAAACCATGGTTACTTGATGGATCAGAGCCCAAGTCGTTTTAAATATATCTGTCAATGACTAATGTCGAGACTCTAGTATCAGGTATGTTCTTATTTACAATATACCAGTGAATAAGTTAATTTTCATTAAATGAGATGCTTTTTGAGGGATCTTAATTGTAGCTCAAAAGGTTTATTTCTCTAGGTAGCTCTCATATGTGGGCCAATTTAGCCTTTAGAATGTGCGATACTGATGAAGTATTTCCTCTCCTTTCTCATCCTCCAGACTTATATGTATTAACTTGTAGTTTCCTGACAATACTCCTGATAATTATCTAATTGGTATATTCTGGGGGAAAATTATGTTTCTCAGAGTCCTATGAATTTGTAGTATCATCCAATTTTTTTTTTAATTTGACTATGAAACGTCACATACACAAATTGCAATGTTAGAGAATAGACTGTACTGAACAAAACCACTTTACTGTCCCTTAAGAGGGCTACATTTAAATATGTAGGTAACAATTAATTGCTTAGAAAATATATGTCATTATTTGCTGTATATATGTGCCTCTATCACACAAATAATGTATAATTTGTGTGATGTTTTTGGCTTGTATAATATTTATTAAGTGTTCACAGTGTACTAGGAGTTTCCCATTATACTGAAACAGTTTTGCTGTCTATTAAACTAATGTAGGGTAGAAAATATTTTACTTCTGAGTAGTGATCTGATTTCCAAGAATCTTATAAATTACACATATGCTGACGTCTTAGTGATGGTCGTTACCATCAAGGCCCCCTTAACACGTCTTTATCATGTCAGATGCAAATTGTCATCTCCCCTGGGAGTCTTTCTCCACAATCCCTGGGTGTAAATCTGGTTCCTTTTTCATATTCCTAGGAAGCCTTTTTAATGTATCTATGCCCGAGTTCTTTTTGTTTATATGTCTCTCTCCTAACTAAGCTCTGAATTCCAAGATAGCTAGTCACATATCATACTCATATTTGGATGTTCTGTGTAGTTCCTAGATATGGCAGACATCTCAGTAAATGTTTATTTGATTGAACATACATTATTTATTGACATCTTTAGCTGACAGCTATATAAGGGACGATTTAAGGAGACTCTTACATTACTGTACTTGGTCAGACCCTCAGGTTATGCCATAGAGGGTCAATATGTCAAATGAGGACTTCAAACTTAAGAAGGGAATGCATTGTGTATTGCTAAGCACCAAGTGGACTGTAAACAACCAAGTGATCTGTTCCTTTAAGTATAATGTTTTCTGAGGTCTTTGCCTCAGTGATCCATTCATTCTTTGTGTTTTTCTTATGAGAGATATGTCACTTTTTTATGAGATGCAATGAAGTTAGTGGAAAATATCCAAAAAACACAGCAAGTATTATATTTAAGTCAAAGGTCCAGACCTGTCTAAACGGCTTTTGGATATTTGACGCCAATGGAATGATTGACTTGGGAACCGAAGTATATTCTGAGTGGGTATAGGACGTAGAGCACCAAATGGACATTAACAAGCATTTTCATTTTAGTACAGACTGAATATTACTGAAAAGAATTGGATGAGTCTGGCCAGTAGAGCAAGTGAAATGGAGACTAGAAGATGGAATTATGTTAATTTTAAGTGGAATTGTATATGACAAGAAGTTTTATAAATAGCCATTTACTGGTTGCAAATAAAAATTTGGGATATGTACATAGAAAACAATGCTGCAATGATATAACCCATTTAATTTTATTTTAGTCACATTCTGGGGGGTATAGAAACTTAGTAACGTTTTATCCTGGGATTGAAAATTTTAGCTTTCAATATTATATTAGTTTCGGAGAAAGGAGAAAGCAAAAGGAAATGTGTAGTCCTTAATCTTGTAATAAAGGTCTCAATTAGAGCAAAATAGCAAATTCTCTGGTTAAACTTTGAAAACTTTATATAATGTCTATCACATTGTTTCTAAAAAGCCCATTTGTTAAGTGAGAAGAAAAATCGATATATTTTAAGTTCATTTATTCTTGCTGTTTAACATATTAGTTCTGGGGACTCTACTGATATTATTACTATTGTTACTGCTATTGTTATCCTGACCATTTGAAGTTGTTACTCATTCGAAGGTCCCTGGCCCTGTTGGCATGATTAGCAAGTGTTGTCAGTGTAGAGTGCGGTGTTCAGCAGAGAGTCCGATAATGCAGTCAAGGCAACAGTTGTTAGGACTTTGAAAGTGGGGTCACACAGTGGGATTCCGTAGGAAAAAGGCACATTTGGTGATCCAGCAGAGCTTCAAGGGCTAATCTGGCATTGCCTTCCCGTAAAGCCAAATTTTTTCTTTTTAAATAATATTAGAATAGTTTGATCCTGTTTACCAAGTGTAGAAGATTAGCCTTGGAAACCAATATTGTGTTTTCTCTTTTCCCTTCAGGACAAAGTATGTTCCATTTGGGACCGCCTCAACTACCTTACCAGGCAGCACCAGGTCTTCATATGCTTTCAGTTTACCTTCTGCTATGGAAAGGATCTTTCCTTGAATGTTCATATTTTCTCCTTGAGAAGGCAATATATATATATATATGTATATATATATATATATATATACACACATAGGATGGATTAAGCAGCTGTAAACAAATATGATATAGTAGAAGAGTGGTTTGTGGGAGTTTTACTATATATACACATATATAATATTTTCCAGTCTGGTTTCAGACCCCGGCATGGCTTGGAGACAGCGTTGGTGTGTATGAAGGATCTTCCTCGAATGAAGGATTTGGGACAACTTTCCATGATGATTATATTAGAGCCTCAGCTGCTTTCGTGTTGGTCATGATGTGATGCTGAACCGAATGCTTGAACTAGCAGGAGTGGCTGGGATTGCAGTGGAGTGGTTCCATTCATTCCTTCCGGGTAGGTACCAGCTAGTGACATTGGGTGAAAATGGACATTGAGGGTCTCCCTGTGTGGAACCCTGTAGTTGTCACTCATTCCCTTGTTCATGTTTAGTGGGTTTGAGAAGACAACTGGACACCTGAAAGCCAGGCAGAGTGATTCGAATGACTGTGTAGAAGGCGAATCCCAGATTGACGTCACTCACATACGTTATTTCTGTTTCATCAGTGTGACAGGGCAGACTGGAATCGAAACTGAGAAAGTGCGATTTGTTGGAAAGGGAAAATTTGGGAGGCCTTGGTGTGCTTGCTAATTTCTCTGTCTGCATTACAGTCGCTGTAAACTGTGGCCATATTTTGACTACAAATTTATCTATCCATGAAAATCCTTTTACAATGCTAGATAGAAATGTTATATTTTCTTTCCTGGTATATATTCAAGCCTTCTTCCCTGTGAACAGTGACTGCGTCTCCATGATCTTTCTTGCCAAAGTCGTAGTCTACTTGTTCACCCTTTTGTTTGGGGCTCTTTTAAGCAAAGTAGCCTGACTACAGTAATATATATTCTTGAGGGTGATGAGTGATTTTTCCCAGAGAATGTTTTGCTTTATCTTCACAGAGAGTCCTTCATTATTCTAACACTGTTTTATTAAGAATCAAATTGGGTTGTACAATTAAGGAGTTTTCTGCCTTGCCTTCTATTAGACTGCTCAGGCATTTTAAGTTTTTACAGAGAATGTTCTAGAGTTTCTTCAATTTTGAACATGTCCTTTAGAAATTTGATGCCTCTTTTGGTTTTTATGTAATATTATTTTAGTTCTTTTCTTTAGAGCAATGAAAACCTTGATGAGTATTGAACATAAAGGAAGTTTATTAATTCGGTCTAGGAGTAGAATACAGGTAAATAACTAAAAAGGAGAAATATTGATGTATGTGTCTGTAAATATCATTAGCACTGTCTGTTGAATGTCATTTTGGCAAAAGGGCAGGAAATTAACATTTATGCAGTAACTGATCAGTGTCAGGCAGTAAGCCAAGCAGTTTCTATTTTTTTAGCTAATTTAATCCACACGGTGACATTGAGAAGTGGGTGCTATTTCTTCATTCCACAGATGAGGAAATTGATGCTGAGAGAAGTTAGGTATCTTGTTAATACTACGCAGTTATAAGTGGAAGATCTGATATTTGAGCCGGGGTCTGGCTGATTCCACAGCTCAGTCTTTCCATCATAGTCAAATGTTAGGCCACAGGAAAATGTTAGACTTGAAGTGGGTGTCCCAACAGGAAAAAAAAAAGAAGAGAAAAATGCCTATTAGAAGGCATGAACAAACCGAGGAGGAAATGAGAGATATAGGAATATACTATACTATAATGTGTTTGTTTTGAAAATTCCCACAGTTTTCTTAAAATTCAATTTAACAAGCCAAGTGATAAAAGGAACAATTTGGGGATCATCAAAGATTTATAAGTTTTTAAAAAGATTTTTATTTATTTGTATTTTTAGAGAGAGGGGAATGGAGGGAGAAAGAGAGGGAAAGAAACATCAGTGTGTGGTTGCCTCTCGCACACCCCGTCTGGGGACCCACCCACAACACAGGCATGTGCCCTGACTGGGAATTGAACCAGTGACCCTTTGGTTCACAGGCTGGTGCTTGACCCACTGAGCCACACCAGCCAGGGGCAAAGATTTACCATTTAAGGGGTTGAACATGTTTAGAATTTCAGATTTTATCTCTGTTCACTCTCTGTTTTGAAAATAAAGTAATGGTACCCCACATTTAAATCCTAGGAAACTCTAAGGATCAGTGTATGGAAGTCAGTCAGGTAGTTAGTAATTATTGGAGGGGGACAACATTTGGAGACCCATACCAGGGGTTTACTGTTTATGAAAGCTTTTATAAAAAATGTGTCCATGTCTACAAAACTTTTCTATGTGGAACCTCAGCTTACCACTGCCTTTCATATAGAACATGGTGCTTGTGACTGAAAATGTGGTGAAGTTTTGTGTTCTGCTTAAGTAGTAACATACCCGGATTTCAGTAAATACTGGTTTTCTTTTACCTTTGGTTGAAGTTTGGATCCATATTGTCAGTTTTCGTTTTTATATTTATGGGCAGCTGTATGCCACGATCACCTTAGGTCCATTTTGTGCATAGGTGGGGAATGTCTCTCATTGCTCTAAACTGACATGGGGCAATAGAAAAGTAGATGTCATATATTAAAGTTATTATTGTTATCCTCATATGATATGCTTTTATTAATTGTGCTAACAGTACCTTAGCAAACATTCCTCCCAAAAGCAGTAAAGCCATTTAACTGTGATGATTTTCCTCTTCACTGCTATGTGTTATCTACTAGCAGCTCGTGAAGCAACAGTCCTACATCGAATTCATCACTTAAAGTTTCCTGACTTAGCTTAAGTGAAATATTGATTTTATGAAATTAGGTGGCAGGTGCATCGAGGAACCATTTCCTGAAAGCTTTAAGTGACTATAAAACCTCAAGAATATTAATTCAGGTCAAATGAGTGGATTGGAATTGTGCTTCCTTAAATAAGATGCGTGCCAAATGGCCAGCAGCCATGATCTTCCAAGCTTTGCTTTTTAAACATTAAAAATGAAAGAAGGCAGAAAAACATTTCTCTTATTGTTATATAAACATAGATAGTTCTCTGTAACTTTAGCAACTGTTTAATCAGTTACCATTTAATTAGTTAGTTAAATAGGGCTCCAGTTTAAAAAAAAATTCTTGAATTATTGCTTTGGCTCTCAAATTCGTCTCCTTTGCACCCCGATTACATTTACATGTTGTTCTTCTATTTTCTTGTTGGAGTTGTTGCCAGGAGGGCCTCTGTGTGCCTGGCTGGAACATTGGTATTACTGTAAAATAACGTACAGGAAATCTTGTTTTGTTTAAAGATACATTTCTCCCATGGGTCATCAAAATGCGCATTTTTTTCCTAAGGAAGATGTTTATTTCTGTAAAACAGAGGTTATATATACATATATAATGTATTAGTGGCATTACTTTTAGAATCTATTAATATGTATGTGTGTATAATTTTACAGTTTTCCAAAGCCATTAGCCTGAAACCATATTACTTATTCTCTTTTTACATTTGCATTGATCCTAGCGATTCTTACCTTTACTTTACTGTTTTATTCTGTATGGAAGAGTATTAATATGGCTTGTAGCAAACATAAGCATTTCTGCAGTTTCTTTTCCCAGCTTATGTCTCTCATGAATCCTGTTTCCCAAAGGGTGAAGTGAAAACAAGAACTAGATGTACTGAATTTCTTTTAGCCTGCTGCCAGATTCTTAGCTATGTATTTAAGTGTCAGATACTAAGTTTGGAGAAAGGAAGGATGCTTAAATTCACTAGTCTTTGTATTTATTTTTCTTTTCTCAAAGCATATTGATTCTTTAAGAGATCTTACCTAGAAATTAGGCCTTCTATAAAGCTTGTTTCTACTTTTTAATTCTGTCTAAATTTTGTGAATGTATTTCACACCATCCCAAGACATTCTGTTATTTGAATTTCAGAAAATTTCTGTTTTATGGTGAAAAAGTTATGTTCATTAAGTCTCTTTATATGGTAACACTCCTAATCAAAGCAAGTGACTGCCACTGAACAGACGCCTTGAGAATATAAGTGGACAAAGAAAGAGGAGAAGGGAGGAGGGAGGAGAGAAGAAAGCTAAAATAAATGGACAGTTGTCCTGTGGTATGAATGCCAATCTTAACAGTTTTAGTTGGGGAAGTTAATTTTAGATCTTTCCTTTATCAAACATTTAAAGGTAAAAATTTTCCCATAGCCAGCAAAACTCTGAGCTGAATTCTTTTGACATTCTGCTGATCAAGGAATTTCCAATGAGTAGTACCAGAGTCTTTTGCAGAGAAGAGGTAGGAGAATGAACCAGAAATTAAATATTGGACAATGGAGCTCTGCTCTTCTTTGTGAACCAGAGAAAGCCATTAAAAATGATACATGTTTCTTGAACATATAATGTGTTAGTTATGTTTATATTAAGGAAGATACAGACATAATTGAAAATTTAAATACAAAAAGTCATACCAGTAAAAAGAAATTAGAAAAATTGAAATCTAACATTTTAATCTACCTTTGACAGGGAAATGACTTTTGAGAGTTAGAAGCTGTAAAATAAACTACAAAGGAAAGATGGACTTAATTGACTACATAAAATTTTGTGTGTCTGCCTATGAAACACAAAACATTAAGTTACACTGGAGAAAATGTTTTAGTTCATCTTGTAAAGGTATACTATAAAGAGATTATTAAAACAATAAGAAAAATAATGAGCTTAGAGCATTGTGGTCAGAGGACAGGAACAAGAGAGCTCCAGCCCATAGAACGAAGGGATCAGCAAGTATGTGAATGCGCATTTGATCTTCCTAATATAATCATGGAAGTGCAGGGCAAAGTAATGAGTGGAGATTGTTTCTTAGTTTACCTAGTAAATTAATCAGTCCATGCACTTCACCTTGACTCCAAATGATGCTTCTTGCTTGTATACTACCGGTGAGAATATAAACCTAAATAACTCATTTGTAAAACCAGCGGGCATTATTTGCAAAAAAGTCATTACATAACTTACATCTTTTGAATTAATAATGCTACTTCTGTAAGCCTATATTAAATTGTTCTTGAGTATAAGAAGTATTATGTGCACTGTGATATTTGTATCAATGCTATTTTAGTTATAAACAAAGGATATAATTTAAATGTTCACTGGTGATATCAGTGGTTCTCAAGCTTGGCTGCATATTCGAAGCATTTGGAAAGATATGAGAAAATGCTGATGCTGATTATCCCACCCAGAGATTTTTAAAAAAAATAATTTGGAGTTGCCTCAAAACTTGCTTTTAAAAAATTCCCCTAAAAGTTTTAATATGCAACAAAATTGAAAATTGCTCACTTGAAACAAGTTGATAGATATGTTTAACCATTTGACATATCTATGATGGTTTTATAGTAGTATGGAAAGGGTATAATATAGAATAAAATATTGTGATTTAACAATTAGATGAATTATAACTTTAAAATAGAAATGCACCAGAAAAATAGGCCAAAGAAATTTTGTAAAATTCTCAGATTTGCTTTAAGGAGTTGGGATTTTGAGTGATTTTTCTCACCTTTTCTTCAATTGACAGATATTTTATAATGTTCTTACATATTGCTTTTTAAAAGGAAAACTATATTTAAAAGAAGGGTTCCTGCTGGCTAGATCTAGGTAATTTTCTACTTGTAGGTTATTACTACCTATGAATACAGAGATTTACTCTGACTTTAAAGTAATCTTATCCTGAAGTGAGAGTCACACCTCATTATTATAATGAAATTCTTCATAGGATTCTTTTTTCCTTGTTATCTCAGAAACATTTTCCCATGCAGTTATCTGACTTTTGGAGTATAACAAGTTCAAGCCATTCATTTTTATCATCTTATATTATTTTAAACTACATCTCTGCCTGTTGATTTTCTTTTTTCTAAATACCATGGACATGATGATGGTTCCCCAGTGTCTATCTCTGACCCCAACCTTAACTCAGTGATTCAGGTGTGTATCTGAATTTTCGGTACTAACTTTAAATTAGTAAGTCCAGAACTAAATTCACCATATTTTTTTCCCCAAACCTACCTCTTCTCCAATTATATATCTTAATTATACCAGTGTTTGCCCCCAGTCCCTGGAGCAATCCTAAATTTCTTCTTCCTTATCTTACACATCTGGTCAGTTTCTATGTCCTTCTAATTTCCCCCTGCCCATATTTCATCTTATATATTCCTTGACTTTTTCTACATCTCTGCCCTGCTACTCTTGCTCTGGTGAGGTTCTTGTCATCTTCTCTGAGGTCCAATATTGCAGGATACTGATTAACCTGTCTTCTTCGAGGCTTGTCTCACTCTAGGTCTATCCTTATCCAATAAAGGGACAAGGGCATTTCCCTTCTTAAAACCTTCCAGGGCTTCCTACCATTCCCTGCAGGAAGACTAAGCCTCTTGCCAGGGGATTTGAACTGCAGTATAAAAGTCATGCGCATGGCATGGTACACACCTTCCTTCTGGAATGTGATCCTAACCTTACTTTCCCACTCACTGCTCTGGAAATACTGAATAATCGTGTTTCTGTACATAACACTTTAATTCTGTCCATCAGTGCCTTCTTCACGCTGCTCCCTCTCTCTGGAATGACCTAGTCACCTCCATTTTGATTCAATTAGCAAGTATTTAAAGATTGATAGTATCCACCATTGACTAGAGTGAGGAAAATAGTTACCCTCAAGGAAACTAATTTGGAAATAACTATCAACATTTTGAAAGCATCCTATAATCTAAAAATTCTACTTTTTGGACTCTATCTTAGAGATAGTAGTACGTATTGTCTTAGTTTGTTCTGGCTGCTATAGTAGAAATATAATAGAATAGACTGGGTGGCTTATAAACAGCAGAAATTTGTTTCTTACAGCTCCAGAGGCTATGAAGCCCAAGATCAAGGTGCTTACAGATTTGGAGTGTTGATGAGGGCCCGTTTTCTGGTTCATAGATGTTCAATTTCATGTTGAATACTTACATAGGAAGTGGGGAGAGAGCTCTCTGGGCTTCCTTTTATAAGGGCACCAATCCCATACAGGAGGGCACCATCCTCATGAACTAATCACCTTCCAACGGCTCCCCCTTTCACCTTTAAATGTCATCATATTGGAGAATAGTTTTCAACATATGAATTTTGAGAGTAACAAATATTAAATCTATATCACATACATAAGGAGAATATCAGATTCTCCTTTGTAGCACTGTTTTAATGGGTAAACTTAGTTACAAACTAAGTATTAACAAGGGAATATTTTAAAATCGTGGCATAATATGTTTACCGTATAAGATATTAAGAGCATTAAATGAATATTAAGAGCATTCAGTATTCTATAGAAAATTAAGGGCAAAAATATTCTATGGGAAAAATTCCCACTCATGTTATTAAGTTAAAAAAGCATGTACCTATCCACTAAATGCCATCATTTGTGTTGAAAATAAATTTAAAATACCAAATCATAGATTTGAATATATGTATGTATATGAATGTAAATCGAAAAAGCTCTGGAAGAAAACATGATAAATATTTAATAGTTATTACTTCTGAAGCAGTGCGTGCAGTTGGGGGAAGTTAATAGGGACTTTTTAACTCTGTATAATGGTGTACATTTACACTCTGTATATAATTTTCATGTAGTTATTTATTTGCTTCCATAAAAATGTTTAAACATTAACATAACTTGAAACAAAGGAAGAATCTGATACATTAGAGAGAAGCCAAATTGTGGATAAAAGAAAGTCATCAACAATTTTATTTTATGTTTGGAAATTTTCAAAATACAGTAAAATAGCATAGACCAAAAGCCATCAGCTGGAACTCATAGTTGTGGACATGTCACCGTAGTTGCTTTGAGTTTCTTTTATGTAAAGTGTAACAGAAAAAGCAGAAGTTCCTTTGACTTCCTTCTTTTCTCAGAGGCAATCAGTGTCATAGATTTGCTGTATACTATTATAGTTCACAATTTTGTGGTTTTACTATGGATATTTGGGCAAATATATATTTTTATAGCTATTGGTGAACATTTAGTTTATTGACAGTTTTTTCCTAAGACAAATAGTGTCTCTGTGAATTATTAGTTTTTCTGGAGTCTACACCAAAAAGTGACATTGCTGATCTGTAGAGCATGCACGTTTCTTCACTAGATATTGCCCCATATCTTTTCAAGTTGGTTGTGTCAATTTATATTCTCAATCGAGTATTTCAGAGCTCTATTTCTGGACATTCTCAACCAATATTTGGTATTTCCAAGCTTCAGATTTTGTTCTACTCTGTAAATTGTGAAATGTTAGCTTATCAACAGCCTCTGAATGTTTTCTGAGTGTCCAAGTCTGGCAGGGCCCTCTGAGGGGAACACGCAGAATCCTTGACAGGAGCCCTAAGGAGCTGGCTGCCGTCGAGCAATGCAGTGCTAGGGCCAGAATGCTGCAGAATTTCAGAGCTGATCATCATGTACTGCACAGGTTATCAGAAGGCAAGGGAGGAGGCCACAGGGTGCCGAACAGGAAAGAAGCATGAGGGCAGGCCTCATAGCAGGAATGAGCAGTCGAATCCTCATTAACTGCCCTTACGTTCTTAACCAGAAAGGGGTTAGTAGAGCTTTCAAGCATACCTGTTTTAAACTCACTGTACAGATGACAAAATTGAGGCCTAGAAAAATGCTTGCATAAATCAAGTGTCAAAACTAAAATAATCAAGGGGCTTACTGGTTTAATGAACTTGAACATCCAATAGGCTGATCTTCAATGTGACTAGATTGCAATGCAGAGTTCAAGTAATATCATTTCCCCTCTTTTTTCTTTCCACGCATTGCTCTGCTTCCCTTTGGTTAGCTTCACTCTCAGCAGTCTGGGTCCTCATGGCGGCAGCGGTAGCCACCCCCTCGTTTCTGGTTTCATACTTTTCCAGCTTATGTTGCTACATGCCCTATGCTCTTTATTTCTTCATCAGTTCCCAAAAAGATGCTCAAACTCGCACTGTTTGACTGGATAGTTTAATCTTGCTAGCCATCCTGGTGTGAAACTCAGGACCATTTCATTGATGACTAAACTGGAATCACATTACTGAGGAAGGGAAAGTCCCTAAGAGAAAGCGGTGCTGGGCATGCAAATATAAGATGGTCTAAAAGCCTGTGTGGTGTGTAGGGTGATTGATACATATGCTCGTGGTCATGAGTTTGAATAGAATATAGATGATATTCAATGCAGGTGCTTTATGTCTACAAATCCTTGATTGTAACAATTTTTATAGCAGTGTTTAAATTCATCTCAACAAACACCTTTTGAGTACAATGAGATTGCTCGTCAGATAATACAAAGATAAATCACTACGTGTCTATCCCCTATGGAGTTTCCAAACTTGGAAGTAGCAAGGGCAGGAAAGTTAGAAGTGTAAACAATTTTGATGAGAAGCCATGAGTGATACGCAGTGTTGAGATTGTAGTGCAGGAGTATTACAAAAGGTGTCGCCATACAGGTGATAGTTAAAATTTTTATTCTGTGTGGTAAATGGAATAAAAAGTGGGACATATTTCCTTGTAGAAGGTTGCATATGAGCCAAAACAGAGGGATGAGAAGCCATGAAGGCACCAGATTTGCTGAATTGGATCAGATTGTAGGAGAATAGCCTCAGAGTGGGAGAGTAATCTGAAAGTTGGAGAAGGTGATGAATTAGGTGCCAAGTGTGCTGGACAGGACCCTAATGTCAGCGAAGGAGTTCGTGCTTCCTTTGTCTGGTAGGCAGTGAAGACCACTGATTAAGTAAATAAAAATTAATTAAAAATTCTGTGTATGGCATGGCCTGAAGAGTTTGAGCAGTATTTCTTTCATGTTTTTGATTTTGCTTTTGTTATTGTTATTTGTTTGTTCATAGGCACGTTGCTCTGGCAGCAGTGGGTAGGCTGAGCTGGAGCAGGGAGATACTGAAGGTGGGGTTGGGCCGGGGGCCTGCACACCTGTCCTCTTGTGATATAGAGAGTTTTTGAATTGGGGCTTGAGGAAGTGAGAATGTAAATTGAAAGATGAGCTTTGTTGAGGCAGAATAATTTGAATAGTGTGGGAAATGCTTCCTTCCAAGGTGATAGCAGGAGGGTGGCACCCATCAATGAGTGAGAGAGACAGAGAATCAGGAGGCATATCCTGAGAGATGCAAGAGATGACTAAGGTGGTTTTTATGTTGGCAATATCATATTGCAAATATATACTGATTTCAGTTTTCTGTCGGTACTGCTTATACATTTTTCAGTGCTAAAGTTCCTGTATATGTTTTCCAGTTTTACAAATTTACATAGAGAAAAATAATCACCGTACTGCATTATTTTTCTGCAGAGAAATAGATATTTTGTATATTTAAAAACATTTTTTAAGCATTTGGCTGATAAAATTAAACATTCCTGGGAGTATAACTGCTAAGCATTTTTTTCTAATGATTCTAATCATAAATATAGTATAGTATTTCCCCAAATATATTTCTTGGTGTACTATAATAGGACATGTTGTCAAATATGGTGGGGATGATTTTTGTTAATTAAAAATGCTTAGAAAAGACTGAGTTAAGCATGTTTCTTGACCTAAGTAGGATTTTTCAGAGACTTTAGTATATATTAGTAATGTATCAGTGAGTTTGCAAAGGAAGGGATGCAGCATGCTGCTTTTCCAAAACTCACTTGATAATTTTTTTAGAGCATCACTTGGGACTAATGTCCCGTAGAACACATTTGGAAATGCTACAGAATTAGCCATTGCTAACAAGATAGTACGAGTAGCTACAAGTACAACATAGACATTTACATTTTTATATGAAAGTAATTTATCATACCAAATATAATTACAAGGTCTCTTCTTTAATGTGTGAAATTTGATATCTTATTTTGGTAAATATATATTTTGTTCTAGTTGAAAATACTCTCTTTGAGGTCGCAGTGGTGAGAAAATAGTACAAAGTCCTGAAGAGCCAGTGATAGCCATGGGCTGGCTGCCTCTGCACTGAGTCAGTGGTGATATTGGGAATGTGCTCACGATCCCATTTAAGTCATCTCCTTGGAATAAACTAAGGGTAACATTTAAATTCCAAATGATTTCCTCTTGTTGTGCCACATGCCTCAAGGCTCCTTTCTCCTGAATCCCTTGTCATTTTGTATGTATTCATAGAATTCAATTCAGCTCAGCCTGCATTTCTGTTATGTGCAAAACACTGTCAGAGTGCAAATTTATTTCAACACTAGCTTGACATGTATAATGTGCTTAGTAAATGATTACTCAGTTAATGGATTGTGTTATTTTTTTAATGATTCAATTCTACAAAGAGGCATCCCGATTATAGATCTGAATTCTCTACATTATTCTCAGGGTTCTTTCTTCCTTAGTTTATGTAGTAGCATTGCCTGAAGAAGATAACCAACAATGGCATGTCTGCAGCCTAGTTCTTTCTTTGTAATACTTGAAATTTATCATGGGGAGAGTCATTGTAATAGGCATCATTGAGAGAAGATGGAGTCAACCACCTTATGTTTCACCAGCATCTGGCTTTTCTTTATGTGTTTCCTTCAAGTGCTAAATATATATATATAGTACACACACACATATAGCACCCAAGGTTCATTAGGTGGAGAAGGCAGCTCTTTGGGGAGGGAACATGGAATAATGCAAAGAGCACTGGCTTTAGAATCAGAGCAGAACTTGAATTTCAGTGTATCACTTGCTATTTGATTGCAGTAAAATTCTGTGTCTCAGCCTCTGTTACATCTGCTAAACTGGGAATCGTGCTTACGTTTTATGGTGGCTGTAAGAAATATTGATAATAGTTGTAAAAGCTCAGTCACATAAGAGATACTGAATAAATGGTAACTATAATAATAGATATTTATTATTTTTATACTTTTTCCTCTACCTTTACTGAATGTTATTTTCAATTTTATTCACATGTGAAAGGCTATATTTTTAAAGACCTCATATTTCAGTTGGAGGTCTTTAAAATTATAATTTAGATTATATGCTTTAGTTTCTACTCTTTTCGGACTATTTCTTAATTTCCTTATAGTACTATTCTAAATTAATATTTACTAACCAAACATTTGCTGTGTAAATCACTGTAATGGAACTAGCGGTACCTTGGCATTGTCCATAATGTAGATAAGGCTCTAAGTACAAATGTCTTTAAATTAAAGAATATCTTTTTATATTGTTCAGGCCAATTAGAGATTCACTGTTTAGGTTTGGAGTCTGAAATTTTTGCTCTAATTTTAAGAATTAAATTGTATAACATATGTTACTTGGTAATTATTTCCTGCCTCAATATTCCAACTCATAAAAATGTACCTTAGAGACATGCAGAATATTGAAAACCATGTCAATATTCTTAACATAGTAATGGGCAAAATATCTTCCTTTTAAATATAACCCATCTCTTGAGTTAATTGGTTGTTTCCATGTCAGTGCTCATTAAAATCTTTGATTAGTGATCTTTTCAGTGGGACTGTGAAGTTTGGAATGCTGTTCTTTTATTCAAAATTAAATTTAAGGGTTACTGTAGGTCATTTTTGGGGTAACATTTTATGTGCTAGGATTATTCAAATAAAGTATATAAAAGATTGCAGCCTTTAAGTTTTTATTTTCAGTTATTTTAGGGAGTTCCAGACTAGCAGTAATATCTATTGAGAATAAGTGGTAGTTTGACCTTGACTTTCTAGGGTAGTTTTTAATCATCTAGGACTACTAGGTTATTGATTTATCAAATGATGTACACTGCGCCTGTATGTACTTAGGAATCATCCACACTTTTATTGATGGAAATGACTTAATTCTCCCTACTAGTAATGACATGCCCATTAAATACATAAATTAATAGATAAATCCAAGGGTGCATTATTCCTTTTATAACATTAAAATATTTTTATGAAGTGTAGCATAGAGTTAAATACACAAATTATAAGTAATTTAATTTTACAAAGTGAACACATCTGTATCAAGAACTAGATAAAACATTACCAGCACCCCAGAGGCCCATATAATTTGCTGTTAAAATTAAGATATTTTTTCTAAGCTATCAATACTAAAAATGCTTGAAAGGAGCTATTATTAATTTTATGAAAGGAGAGTGAGCATATACTTTAATCTATTAATTTATATTAGTAGCACTTAGCACAGTAACTATTTAATAATGCTTCCTAATAAGTTTCTTGAATTTTTTGAATTTTTAGACTTTTTGTTCAGGATTAATTTTTTTTAATGTTCCCATATTTGAAAAGTGAGATTTAAGAATGTTTTCAAGAAATAGCTTTTATCTGAAATTTTTATTGAGATACTTAACAAAGTAGTTTAAGATTTGTATTACTTAAATACCATCTTGTAAAGCATTATCATTTTATCTACAAAGAAAAGGAAGGCCACAGTTATATTTTCTTTGTCTTGTCTATATTATATTCTTCCAATTGCATTCCCCAAGTATTCTTACTGCTTCTTAAAATTATTAAAATGGCTAAGCCATTCACTCCATTTATTAAGTGGATATTATTAGTAAAATTTTGTGCTCTGTCACAAATTTGATATGATAGAGCAGTGATTTTTTCTGTATTTCACACAGCACCAGTCTCTGCAAAGCATCTCTGGGGGTTCTTTGATGTCTAGACAGTTTAAATTATGCCTGCTCCCCTGCCTCCAGATTCCACCCTGGTTCTGCTTCCAGGGTTGTGGGCAGTGAAAACCAACCAGAAGAGTTCCATAATGCTACAGTCTGTGGAGAAAACCAGACAAACAGAATAAGCTGTGTGACTGCCCTGTTAGGTGTGTAGGAAAGTGCCCAATTTTAGTGAATGGCAGAAAGAAAAGAATTAGGGACAAATACCACCCTACGTATATATTTCTATTTGTATTCCTCATATGGAAACACATGTGCATTGTGGACAAAATGAAAATACTATAGAAGTACTAGGGGAGGAAGTAGAAGCCACGTTTTACCCAAGTCCTTCAGTATTTTCCTCCCTATGGGTAGCCAAACGTGAATTTGGTGTGTTTCTTGTCCATTGACCTATTATTGAAATGGTAAGTTATAGAATTGCATTTTAAGTTGAAAAACTAACTTTTTTCTTCTTTTTTCTTTGTTTTCCTTTCATAAATTGGGATATCATGATTCTTCCAATTCATCTTTTTAGAAAGTAAGTAACTTTGAAATTTTAGAAATGAAAAAAATTATTGATTTGTTATAGTTTCATATACACATATACATACTCTATTACAAAATTTTTAACTTTTAAATTTGACCGAGGTGATTAACCCTTACATTAAGTGTGAATAAAAAAATAATTAATTAATAATAAGAAATGTTACATATGTTCGCATGCTATCTAAAATTACAGACTTTTAACACATATTTGCCTTATCATTTTATGCCCACATATGTATATGTGTATATATGCACGTTTATTAAATATATATATCTTTCTTAAAGTAGTCCAAGACATGCTTGCTAGTTGTATTTTTTCTGAATATAAAAATATATAGATAATACTTTTACTCCTGTTCAATCGGAGTTAATTAAGACATTCATTTCTTCAGGAAAAGCAATCCAAATTTTCTAGACTTTATGGAATTTTTGAGAATAACAGCAAATGGTAAAGTAAATGCTCTAAAAGATTTTAAAAATCATTTTTTTATGTATATTCTGCACTGGACAAAACAGTTTTCTTATAGTAAGCACTTAACTCTTTTGATGCTAATGTTTTATTGTTTTTAAATAAAACACTATATCATAAGTATTTTTTTTCTGTAAAGAATTGCAAGTGACATGATTAAGACTAAGTGACTACTAATTCACCAGTGATTTGAGTGGTAAAATTTGCATTTGAATGCAAAGTATTTCCTAATTCTTCTAAAACCAAATGTTGTATAGTTTTGAAATAAAGCAAGTTTTATGTTTGTTTTGGGTAAGATTTAAGAAAAATTACAGTAGTCATTGAGACTTTTAGAGCTATATTGTCATGTGATTGTGAATTAGATATTTTAAAACATTTCTATAGTGAATCTTGAGTGTATTGAGTTAAAAAAACAGTGTAATTAAATAATATATTCATGCTCAATAGAGTTTATTATTTATATGAAACTGGGTGCTTGTCACTTATGTTTATAGGAAGCATAGCATTAAACTGCTACTTAATAGTCAATTTATCTTCAATTATCTTTTGTTTACTGTACCTTAGAAAAATTTAAATTAGAGTGATGTTAAATTATATTTGTTCAGTGAAGGTTTTTTTTAGCTATCTTTAATGCTGTCTCATTCTTTAAAATTGTAACTCTTAGTTCTAGGAATTGCGTAACTAGGACCTTAAGAATAAAGAGCAGGAAGCATGTTGTGAGGGTTGATGTTAGGTGGACAGTTTTATTAAGTTATACTTTTTAAAATCTATATTGTGTCATTTTTATGTATTGGATTCTACTTTGCTTGTAGTGTTAACATCCTCTTGCCAAGTCCCTACAAAAAATCTGTGTTTCTGACAGTTTCTCTAAATTAAAATTCCACAAATCTGGCATAATAATTCCCAGCTTCAAATTATCTGTGCTTTTGCCTGAAAAGAATAATGATAAAAAATATATTTTGCAGTATTCCGTGTAACGTGTATAGCATCATTTATCTGGAATTTAATCATAGACAGATATTTCTGGGAGATGAATATATTTTCCTTTATAAAGTATGCCTGGCCTACTTTAACTGTGAGCAAAAAGTCTTTTGTGAGGAAAAATAATGAAATGAAGCTGTAAGCTTGTAGAAGTTTCCTGAGGAAAGATATTACATAAACACACAGCATTATAACCATGTGTACTTTAGTGTTATAACTGCATTGTTCTTTGACCAAATTTATGTTAGGACTCTTGCTTCCTGTCAAACCCAATGGAATCATATTGACATGTTGGCACAGAGAGCTGCTTTCTAAAATAATAGAAAGTGCTCTTATTATTATAATACTTACAAACCTTTATGACTGTGATGTGTATATATGCTGACTTGCTATTAAGTGTGTTGTGGCAACTCAGCAAATTTGGCTTTTTCGTTTTACTTGTGAGCTTTCATACTAAGTAAGAGATTTGATAATGTTGGTTTTTAGAAAACTTTTAATTGAGTAGTGCAAGATTATATTCCTATCACAGAAATTAAAAATTCAGAACCTTATTATCTTAAAGGTCTTTTTGTCCCAGAATATTTTGGATTAAATATCCAAATCCTCTAATAGGTGAATAGGGTGGAGTCGGGCTTCTAATCAACATTAACTCAAACAAATATTGATCTTTTAGCATATTAGGAAGTAAAATGTATATGAAAACACAAGTAAATGAATGTAATAATTCTGTTTTTAAATTCTAGTTTGCAAAAATACCAGTTTGCAAACAAAACACAAAAAAGTCTCTGAAGTCTAACCCAGGAAATACATATGTGTCACACATTTCATAAACATCTTTCCATGTGTGTGAGTACATTTCAATAATGTTTGTACATATGGGCTTTGATATTTTTAATCACTAGTTTAGTGCTGTTAGATTTCTTTTAAAAAAACTGTTGATTTCATAATTCAGTCACTTGCATCTTTCATACAGAACATAATTATTAGCTGGGCAGAATTCCCAAACACACATTTCTTTATTTGACAAATCTGAGAAAAGGATGTTATTGTTAAAGCTGTATCAGAGATATAAACACAGATATAAATTTTTATTTGGCCTTGTGAGAAATGCAATCCCATGAGTAACTTAAATGCTTGTAATTTCAAATCAGTTCTTCCCTGGTTTCTTATTATTCTTTTGTTGCTGTTCAACCTATAGGATGGAGCTGTCCTTGAACTTGGTTTATTTGATCATTCAAGTGCAACCATCAAGTTGTCTGTAATATTTAAATACTGAGGCTTCCTGGTATTATTTGCAAAATAACACCACATAAACGTTTGGACTTTGGTTTCTTTGAAATGTAGTGTTGGTTGCTTTATGAATAAAAGCATAATTTCAATTCAGGAGACTTTTTGCCTGGAGCCTATAAGACAGATGCATCTGATTAACTTTGATGAAACTGGACTGGCCTGTTATTGTAATGTAGATGTTTTCAGGGTTGGGAGGATATTTTTAAAAGGCATGCTAAGAAGGTTTTTTTTTTTTTTTTAAGAGACAGAGAGATCAGTTTTGCCACAGAAACTGGGTCTCAGACTGCTTCATTTTTTTGTACACTTTTATTTTCTAGTGGAACTTCTCCATTAGCCTGTCTGAATGCAATGCTTCACACTAACACTCGAATAGGGGATGGAACATTCTTCAAAATCCCTGGAAAGTCAGGCCTCTATGCTCTCAAAGTAAGTTGGATTGTTCTGCATATTGTGTCTGTTATTTCTGTGTATCATGAGTTTTTCTTTTTTTCCCGACGTGTGCAGGTAAACAAAATTAGTTGGGGTAAAGGGTAGGTGAATGACTCCTATGTCTCTTAAATGTTTTCAGATGTTTTAAAAATGATTTCATATTAAGAATAAACAATGACATGTTTCTTTAAGGAAAGAAAGCATATCTGTGGTTTCACTTGAACATATGGTATTGGAAAATAGTTGTGGCTTCCTTAAAATTCTTGATCCTTAAAAATTTACTTGGACGAGGGCCAGAGATCATCAGCCAAGAGCTTAAGATGATCAGTTGCCACAGACTATCTGATTTAATGACCATTGGTTGATACATAGCTTCACACCTGATGCCTTTCTGTTTTTCATAAAAGTAAGAAATTTCTCCATTCTCCCTGAAAACTCGCTGATTTAAATCAGTTATTTGATTTTTAAAAACAAACAGTGATGTCAAGGAAATTTTACTAACAGTGCATATTTGTTATATGAGAAGAATCGTGAAATACAACTAAAAGCTTCAGGTAACTGAGTCTTAATTATTTTAGTGCAGTTCCCATTTTCATGGAGAATGGGAACTGCCATGTAAGACGCAAATTTCCAGAGGACAAAAGCTGATGGTCTACAAATGGTTAGGAACGTTGGAACAAGGAAAATCAGTGTATTATTGCTTATAAATTAAAAAGAAGTGACTGCTTTAATAAATGATGGATTACATTTAAAGGTCATTAATTTTCTTTGAGAAGATTTTGTTTTTAATGCTAAAAGTTACACCTGGCAAAGAAGCAAAGATTCTTTCCTGGCCACTAAACATCAGACTCTTGTCTCTGTGAGTGTCAGAAAATAACACAGGTTAACCCGAAGGACTTGTATTATTTTAGTTGCTTTTTATAGCTACTTAGATGTGCTATTTTGTGATTAAAATTCTGAGTTGTTAAGCCATTTCCTAACATAAAGAAGAATGTAGAATTGAAAAAATAATGAAAACATCATATGTCAAAAAGAAACTTAGTTTTTGCATAGATTTTAAAAGGTTATCTAAAAACTCAGCTGTGGCCGTGTGCTTTTTTTCAGGTGTTTTTTTAAGGCGTGATTTTATGTTAAAAAGTAAATCAGTATTACAATTTCAAATTACAAGTAAATGTGATAATACTTTAGAATTCTGAAAGTATTTTGACTGTTTTCGGTGGCTAATCTCCATAAATCATCTTTTATAACTAATACAGAAAGAGGAGTCGGCATGCCCAGCTGAGGAAACGCTGGGTCTAGGCTGTGAGTCTGAACTGGACGGCACAGAGATGGCAGAGACCAGCGCCCGTGGAGAAGGGAATGGAGGTAGGTGTGATGGACTTCAAGATACAAACCCTATTCTCTTAAACATGAGGTAGAGTTTTAATAATTCATTAATTCAATTCCCTACCACTGTAGATACAATTTTCTTCTAAGTTTTTACTACCTACTTAATTTATCATCAAACAATCTTGATTCAAAAGGTTAGTGCCTAAGAAACGTATACAGTTTTTTGCTTTTTGTTTTGTTTTGTTTCTAACTGTATGGATTCTCTGGGATAATTCCAGTGTATTTCTCTTGGAAGGTGAGAGGGTTACCAAGGGGTGTCTAGTGGTTTTATTCTCAGGGGAAGCTTGAGAATGCCAGTGTTTTATGTCTGATTGTACTAATATTTCTTGTGATCACAATAGTTTTATAATAACTTTGTTCCTAGGCTTGTCCACAGTAAATTAAGCTTAGTGTTAAAATTCCTCACGGTGAAACAAGGGCCAAATAAATTATATTTTTGTGAAAAGCTTTTGAAAAGTAAGCAACCATTCCAGAATTCTAAGGGGACATTTTCCACCTCTGAATTCTGTCCATGTTAATTCATTTTTATCTTCCTCTAGATATTTGCATTATGACTCTGTTGCTGTCTGTAATTTCTGTATTGCAATTTTGGCAAAGTTTTGTTCCACAAAGGCTGCTGTCCTTTTTTTTTTTTTTTTTTTCACCACTCTACTCACTGATCCCACAAGTGGACCCAGATCATGATTTGGGAGGAAGATTATGTCATTAAAGTCTCTGTCATTGGACTCATAGGAATGGGTAAATTATCTTTAAACAAACAAACCTTAAAGGATCCTTGCAGAAATATCGTATTTCCCTAATAGCCCAAAGCCATTCATTTTATTAATGGCTGTAGGAATCCCTCTGCGTCCCAACTGGACGCTCCTGTCCTTGAACTGGTGTGCTTTTGCTGGAGGCCCTGAGACTGTGTCTGCTTCAGCACCTATCTGATCTGCAGCACAGATTGTCCTAGTAGCTGACAATGGCTGAAGTAGCCTTGCAGGCTTTTTAAAAGTCAACTTTCATTGAATTTGATGTCCTTAATCCTACACCTTTTGAAAATGCAACCCTCTACCATTGTTGTAATTGCACTGTGAGCTTTGGCAGGTCATTGTGGTTAGAGAACAAAGCAGAGGTCATGGCAATTCCGGGTGTTCCGGAAGGACTGATAAATGGGGTGAACTCTATTCCGTCAGCAGAATCAAGGGGGATCTTATTGGGTCAGTCCTCTCGTTGTGCTGCCTGCTTGTGTGAGCACCTGTGTGCCGTCTCTCTCCACATATATATTGAGCTTGTATTTTGTGCAAGTGCTGTCCTTGGCATTGCAGTCAGACAGTGAAAAACCCAGAACAAAAAGAGACCCTTCGTGGGTATTATGCTGGTAAAAAGGCAGACAGTAATCAAACAAATATGTAAAATGTGTAGCTTATTCAGTGCTGACAAGTGATATGGGAAAATAGATTAAATAAGGTAGTAAGAGTGGGAGAGAGGGGTACATTTGAGTAAGGACCCAAGGGGTGTGAGGGAGAAGGTATTTAACGGAGAGTTGTAGGTAGAACAAACAGCAATTACAGAAGTCTTGAGGCAGGAGAGTGCCTGGAATGTCCCAGAAACATTGAGAGGCCAGTGTAGTTGGGGGCCAGAGTGAGCAAGGAGAGAATATGGTAAGATATGAAGTAAGAGAGTTATAGGGCCAGATTATATAGTGCCTTGATGTTGGCTTCTGTTTTGAAAAAGCTGTTAAACCATTGTAGGTTTTTCAGGTAAAGAGGTAATAATCTCACTTAGGATCACTAAGTATAATATGTATAGATAAAGATGTGTAGATATTGATCTTCCTTTATCAATATCTACATATGTATTGTATATATATATAATATACATGTATAGATATATGTGTCTGCATATGTATATATAAAGATATATAAGAACAATGAAAAAACATGGAGACTGGTTAGAAAGCTATTGCCATAATCTAGAGCAGAGGCAACAGTGGTTTGAATAAGAGAAATAGCAGTGGATGTGATGCTAAGTGACTGGGTTCTGTATACATACAATTTAGATCCAATAGGAGCTGCTGAGATTAGTGCAATTATGAAATAAAGAAGAGCTAGAGATTCTTCCAAAGTTTGAGTGTGAGCAAATGGAAGATAACATTGTATTTAATGTAGATGGCAAATCTGCAAGAGAATCAGTTTGGGGCAAGAGGTGGTTAATCAGGAGCTTAGTTTGGGACATATTAAATAAGAGACTCATTTTCAACAGCATGGTTAATATGTTAAATAATTGGACTTCTCTGTCTTAAATTCATGGGGAAAACCTTGCTGGAGATATACATTTGGAAATGGTTAGTTTATAGATGGTATTCAAAGGCAAGAAACTGAACGATATCACCAAGAAACTGAAGGTAAATAGGAAAGAGAACAGACTGGAAGACTAAGCTCAGGGGTACTTGAATTTTAAGAACTTGGAGGGATTATAGGAACCAGCAAATGAGACTGAGGATAAATGGGCAGAACATGTTGTTTGTTCTGGAAACCAAGTGAAGAAAGTGTTTCTGGGATGAACTGATGCAAATGTATCAAATGCTTCTGTATGTCAGCTTACAATAAAGACTTAGAAAGAACTATCGGAATTAACTTTGTGAGGCTATTGATGAACCTGATAAGGACCATTTTTGTTGAATGGTGAAATCGAAAGCTGAATGGAGTGGCTTGAAGAGAATGGGGAACAATTAGTGACCCCACGAGTAGACAGTCCTTTCAGGGTATTTGAGGTAAAGGAAAGGAGTGAAATGGGAAAAATTACTAGAAGGGAAAGTGGAACCAAGAGAAATTTGTATTTAAATACGAGAGGTAAATATTAAAATAATTGTATACTGGGAACTAAATGGGAAAATCCAGTGGAGGAGGAGAATCTGCTAATGAGGGGGGTATCCTATTGCCATGTGCTTGATTAGATGAGAGGGAATGGGATCTTCCAAGCAGATGAAAAGATTGGCCTCCTTTAGCAGTACGGAGAGGTGCTCTAAGGAAGCAGTAGGAGAAGTCGGTGTTTGGCGAGCAGTAAAGTGAGTGCATGTGGGAAAGGGGCTCATAGAAGTTGGCTTCTTATTGCTTAATTTTCTCGGTGAACTAGGACACGTTCATCTGCTGAGGGGACAGGGAAGAGAGTTTGTAGATTTAAGGAGAAGATGCAAAATGTTTGTCTAGAGTCTGACATCATTAAGTATATTCATAAGGTTGCTGATCCTGAATTTAACATGAGACCAGTCGGAATGGTTGTACATTTTTCTCCAGTCAGGTTCATGAACACTGTGTAAGTACAGAGTACGTACAGAGTTGGATTTGACTAGCGTTGAGATTTTGCTAGGTGTCAATGATGAAAACAGTGACAGGTGAGGGATCTGAGGGTGCGTGAAATAGAGGAGTTAAGATCAAACCTCCATGGAGTTTAAGCTGGTTGTGGAGGTGGGTGAAGATATGGTGTGTGAGAGATGGTGTGAAGGAGGAGTCCCCTTGGGGGGGAAGGACTGTTTGATTTGCTGTTCTAGAGAAAGTGAGTTAGAGGGATAGGGGATGTAAGAGTGGGATGTATTCAATTGCATTTAGGGTAACATTCATGGGATATATGTCTAAAATGAGAGGAAAGAAGGAGGCTAGGTATACGGCTGTCATGAGTGGTTAGGCAGTGCGTGCTCTCACTTTGAGTGGCCTGGCTGAGGGGCCATCAGTGGCTGAAAGTGAGAGCCCTCCATTCTCCACCTCATGTCATGGGGTAGAACAGCGTCTGCTGGGAGGAAACGTTGTCTTTTCTTATTTGCATGGAGATGTTATAAAGGGTAGCCCTGGCATAAATTATTACAGAATCATCTGTGTGGATATTGAAACAGGCAATTAGGATAGAACTAGCGTTGGAAGGGTATGGCATTTAGTAGCTAAGGTCTTCATAAAATGCAGGGGAGTAATTCAGGTGTTAGTTGGTAGATACGTATGGTAGGGAGGAGTACTTAGTACTGACGTCTGATGATAGACATACAGTGCTGGAGGCATCTCCAGAGCGGGGAGGGAACATAGATGTGACCCCTCCCATGTCCAGCCCAGTGGTACAAGATGTGTGGAAGAGAGAAGGGCTGTTACCTGAGAGGGTAAGAGGGGAAGAAGTGTCCATAGGAGAAAGCTAGGTTTTGTAGATCAAGATGCAAGGGGAGTGCTCAGAAAGAAGGTGGAGGGTATATGTGATTTTGCTAATGACTAATTCTGAATTGCAGAGGAAACAGTGGGAGGGTTTTAGTGGCTGGGAACAGCTGGGGGAGGGTGGAGAGCGTTCAGCCAATAATTAAACTAAAACAGAGATAAGCGATTCCCCTAATTGGAAATGTGGCTAGGTACTTCACAAATGACACATCCCCACACATCTCCAGCTAATTTGACCAAAACTGGATTTTTTCCTGGCCTCTCCCTTGAAATCGCATTAGAGAAATGTTTTGGGGAATCAATTGAAGAGTAGTAAATAGCTTATTTCCTTGAGTATTCCTTGATTTGCCCGTTTTTATATCTTATTACAAACCATACTTGCTTCTTGTAGGACAAGTATATTTTTTCTCCTGGTAAATGTGATACACTTTTATGTATAGTTCATTAACCTAGTCCTAGGGTTCATTTTCAAACCTAGATGTTGGAAGTACATTGAGTGCATGTAATGCCTACCTTCGTAAACTCCGTGCTTGCCCATTGTTTGGTCCTCACAACATTCCTTGTGACGGTCACTCCTAGGCTCTGTTGTTTTATAATTCTGTTGGTGAGGACACAAACTTAGCTTAAAAGTCTCATCCAGGTGGCAAGCCCAGATGGCTGTGTGTGGCAAGTCTGCTGGAACACAGGGAACACTATTAGCCAGGAATCCTTGATGCAATTTACCTTTACATTTGTCTAAGTCTGTTCTGATTATAAACTTGAGAATTTGACAAAGAGGAACCCTTGGCTTATCCAAATGAAGAAGGATACCACTGGATTTCTTACGAATTGATAATAAATTCCATGAAACTGGACTGGTTTAGGCGATTTCCTTGCTTACTCTGTTTCTTACATTTGAGCCAGAAGTGAGAGTGTATATCATAACCGCACTTCTTAGAGCTATACAAATATACTTTGAAAATAGTATCAAAGAGAGATGGTGGGCATATGTGGGGATGTGCGCACACAGGAGAAAGGGCAGGACAAGAGAAGGAGGGGAAGAGGAGGGTGCCACCATCTGGTTTTTTTTTATCTTCATCCCCTCCTCCTCTTTCATTCCTCCTTTGGCATGAAATATTGGGAGGTATTGAGGTAAATACTAATAACTATCAATTTGTAAGATACCCTTGTGGCAATCCCAAGCATGAACCTCTGCTACCATGGAGTTATTTCGAATTAACAAAGATGAATTAACATTTACTAGATGGTTAAAGGGGGTAAGCAGAACAGTATGTGAAAAGAAAGCATTTTACAAAATCCGATAACAAGAAAAAAATCTTAGCAGCTTAATTCCGTTAGTAAGACTTAAGTTGTTAAGTAGAGTTAAGATAAAAATAGTAATGCCTTAGTCCTCTTCTTGCAATCATCTGGCTGGAGAAATGGATTCTTTTTAAGTGGGAATTGCTTTGCCAAGATATTTTGTTTTATGGCTTTATTTAAAAATTTTACAATGTGGGAAAAGTGGTATATTATTGATTATAGGATTTACAAGACACAAAACTATAGTTATGTGTTATGTTTCTTTAACTCCTAAACAGTTTCTCAAGTTAATAGGAATTAGACTTATGGACTCAAGAAAGTAAACTCTTCAAATTTTACAAGCTTAGCTCTAGAAATCGAAGAGTGATTTAGGTGAATCACTTGATATATCTTTGTTGACAACCCATGACCATTTATGCCAATGTAAGTATAGATCTGTGTCACCCAAAGAAAATATTTTGAATTTTATGAGCTATTTTAGTCAGAGATTTATGGGTATGTTTGTGTCTGAGTTGTTTTCTGAATGTAATACATTGGTATATCATAAGTTTGCTCACACATATTAAGTTGACTTACAGCACATTGCTGGCTGCGGAACCCGTACATATTTTATACAAAATGATACCATCAGTAGAGAGTCTTCATCTTCTACACCTTCTGTTTATATAATGTTATTAACAAGAAAATGAGCTTCTCCTTTTGCGGCCCTAATATAGTTCATGTTTAAAATCAAGAGCAACCATTCTATTTAATTATTTTTAAATGAGGGAATTTGAGAATGCACAATTTTCGTCCACAGAGATCAAAAAAGGTTCTGCATGTTATTAACCCTAATGGCTTTCAGGGAGGAAGCAGCAATCCAGCAGGGGAATTAGTATTTTAAGTCTCTATTTAGGGGGAAAAATTATAGAGAACATATATCCTATGTTTTAGTCCTTAGATCCCAGGGTACATAATGATTCCAACAGTTGAAGAATTTTATGTGGTCCTTTTTCATTATTCTTCATGACCAGTTTTATAAGGGGTTTCTGATTGTATGATTCTTGGCAGGGTTGTGTTAACTTAATGAAACATTATGCAGCTCACTCTTTGTTTTCATTGCCTGTGAGGCCCCACTTTGAGGGGTCTTTTTTCAAAAGTGAAAAGTGCTTTAAGATGGCCTGAAGTGTGTGGATTGGATCTCTGTTGAGACATCAATTACATACAGATGAGGAGCTTCCTGGAGGAAGTGAGATGTGTACTAATGAAGGATTAGGTGCCCTCAGGGAATAGCACTGCCAAATTTATCAGTGGCATTTGTATACAGGGTATGGGAAAGGAAAACAAGGGGACTGCACAGTTGTGAAGGGAGCGTTTTGACTAACTTTCAGAGATGCTGCCCGTGTGTTCGGTGTCTTGTTCTTTGTGGTCTTATGGGTCTTGTTTTGCTGGCGGTGTTTCGGCAGCTTGTCTGTGACCACTCCACATGTGATTTCACACAGGATGGCCTGTGTGTCTTCATCTCGTGTTCACGATCAATTTCTACCTGACAGCTGCTCCGAGCGGTGTTGCAGATGAGGGAGGGGATTTCTTCCAGGTCCCCTGACTTTTTAGGTTAAGCTAATTTGTCTTTTCCCCGACATCTGCATTTTCTTTAACAGCCTTGTTAGCTCGTGGAGACACCTGTTCCACATTGGTGGCCTAGAGAAATTTAAGTCTGTGAAAATTACGTTGTTTTAGTTACACATGAAAGAAAATGCAGAGGAAAGAGAATATGTTCACAGTCAGAAGTGACCATTGGCAAGATATAAAACTTCCTCTTCCCACTCTTTCTCATTTTCCCTTCTTTCATCCCAGCCCACAGCTTTCACAGGTCATGAGAAGTGTGGGGGACTTCAGACGTTCGGGCAGGCCTGTGTCCTCTCTCACGCCAGCATTTTACTTATACCAGCCGATTCATCAGATGTTATTCTAGCAGTACTTGTCCAGAGGGGTAGGAATCTCACAGTCCCTTTATATTTGTCTCTCTGTGTCTTTGATAACTTTTATTATATTCTTCAGAGATATATTTTATATTTTTATGAAATTTGTTGTAAGTTTTATAGTCAAGAATTTTTTCCTTATGCTAAAATCATTTGTGCATTTAATTAAATGAATTTTCTCTCTTTTTTTCCCTGATGATGGAGAACCGCTGGGCGTCTAGATCCCACCCCCTGTATTTCAACTTCTCCGTTTGACTTAGCTAGCCCAGCTCTTTCAAACATGAACTATAGACACTATTTTTCACTTCTTTTACCCATCAGGGACCTCATTTTCTTATATATTTCCATGGGAACTGTGAACTTTGTTCTTGTATAAATGGATTTATACAAGAGTCATGGAAGAAAAAAGTTTTATTTTTAAGTGCAGATAAATTAACGCATTTAACTGTACTTTCCCCCTCATTTTCTATGCTATGAGGGGAATATTTCATAATACAGAGATAAGGATTGTAAAGAGACTGTGATCTCATAATAAAAACAAAACCCCTCTCAATTAAAATCAAAATTAGAGGTATTCCCACAGGTATTCATCTTAACTAGCTGAATCTGTGTTTGATTTGTGTAGTTTGTGATTGGTGTATAGGAACAAAGCACCCATGCTCTTAAAAAAAAAAGTACTTTTAAAATTGATGCCAGATTATCCATTCTCTCTTTTTTTTTCCTCTGAAATAACAGTGTGTAACCATTTCTCCAATAGTTAGCTACCTGAACAACTTACCTAACTTTCCTTTATTGTACACTGGGTTCCCTTTCCTAGGTTGAAGTATAAAGTGATTGACAGCAACGCCCCTGAGTGAAGCTCTTACCCTTGACCTGCACCCACCTTTTTGTGATATCTTTCCTCCCCACTTTTTTTCTGCTTTTCATTTTCTAGGTGGATTGCTATATTTCTGTGTGGCTGTTTCAGGACCCTGATGCACTGTAGAACATCACAGGTGTTGTGCAGTGCAAAGAAATAGCTTCTAATGTGTTTCTTTACATGGGCAGCTTGTTGTGTTATTACTGGCCATCATTCTGAGACAGGAATCTCTACTGCTTCTGTGGTAGAAGTGGGTAGGTGGCTAAAGGCTAGTATCTATAGGACATGCTTTTCCTATTCACTGTTTTTATTTCTGGTTTGAATTTCTCTTTTCTTGTCTCAGTTTACAGCAGTATTTTATGGATATCCATAAATATTAGTATAACTAAATCACTCTGGTGACAAGTTGAGTGTTTACAGTCATTAGCTTGGGTTAATGAAGCAGGCTATAAAATACAATAAACTTTTCAGCTGTAATAGATCTATTTTGTTCATAGATTGTATCATACTAAATGTTATCAAGTATCAATACTTACAATGTTCAGATGCTCTCTCCCTTGAAAGTGCCTTAAGGGGAAATTATTATTTTCATTACTTTATTGCTATTATTGCTCTATTTAATTGCTGGCCTGACTTGGTATCTCATACCCTTTCATGGTTTTCTTTTAATGCAACAAAGGAAATTGTTTAAAACCAGGCACTGCCTTGGAGTAGGAATGCTTTGAGAGAGGACACTTTTCCTTAGTCTGAATCAAAAAAGTATTAAGGAATTTTTTTTTCTCTGAAAGAAATGGAGTCCAGGAAAGATTTAGTTTGGGTCAGATGGATTTTTCCTGGTATTTGTCATCAGTTTTTTGGGGGGGCATTTATTTTGTTGCTGTGTATTTTCAGTATATTTGATATACACCATTTCAAACACAGGTTATGTGTATGTATTACAATCCAAATAAGCTATTTTGATTATTTGCTATCTAAGGATACTTTTGAATTATCTGCTTATAGATCTTTCAAAACAAATTATAGTTATCATGACTAGGCTTTCATAGACTTAGTTTTTCTCAGGTGCAATTGATAGTTTTGTACTGTTATTCTCTGAAATAGATATTTCAAAAAATTACGGTCTCAACATTAGGTCTTGGGTCTTTTTCACTGTGTTTCTCCCTGCATTTTATAAAGAGCTTGGCATGAAGGTGCTCGATAAAAGTTTTACGACTGAGTGAATAATTAATAAAAAAGAAATAAGCTCCTTCTAATATCCAGTTCACTTTTACAATGTGATTGAATTCTAACATTGTGCCACACAGTGTCTAATGTACCGTGTGGTGTTTGATTGAAATTCTTTATTTATAAAAATGATGTTAAGCTTATCGCATACGTCAGGATCATTTCTACAGATCACTCTTTTGATCTGAGAACATCTAGTTTGAGTTGTCAGAAAGTTGCAAGGGAATAGTTGGAGGGGGAACCAATAGAAATTGAACCGATGAGAGGATGCTGCTCGCCCTGCCTTGGTTAGACCTTTGAGCGCGTTAGCTCAGATAGCCTGTTGCTTATCGCACAGTTTAGTGGGACATATTGCAGTGAATGCCTTTGTCGCGGCCACTGTCTTATCCAGATCCCGGTCTCTTTTGTGGTTCTGTCCCCACACACCTCTTGCCATTTCCAGTAAGCAGTGTGATGCCTAATTTTGACTTTAGATTTTATTTTGATTTTACTACACAAAACCTCTAACCTGTGGCTGTCCCCTTAAATAAGGCAGTAAAGACAGCAGACGGAAGTGCATCTACATTTAAGTACGGGCCGTATGACTTCCCACTGACTGAATAAAGGTCAAAGCCCTCTGGCATGCCTGTCAGCGGATTAGTCATTAGACTGGGGGGAATATCACCCATACCTTCTCTCTAAATATGTGCTTTCACCTAAGTTCTTAATTGCAGTCACGTTTTCAAGTTGAATGCTGAGTGAAAAAGAGGAGAGTGACAACTCGGAGACGGAGAGAAGAGTCTGAAATTCAGCCTTGCTAGACAGAGCGCAGTCACCAGGGCCTCTAGCCTTCAAGGCTGTCTCACGGTTACTGCAGTTCTCCGTCTCACTTTGCTCTGAAGCCTTCTGAATAGAATATTTTGGAGGAGGACTTTGGGAATCTGAGTGTGATGAGAGCAGAGGTAGATGAGCAGCCACTACTGAGAATCCCATTAACTGTGTGAATTTAAAAGCAGCAAATTAACTTTTAACTATGTTTTTGGCTTGCCTAGTTTGGGCAGGCAAACAGTATATAAAGAGAAATAGTATTTCTATGCCTTTCAGTTTGTTTCCTCATCTTCATTTGGTCCACCTATGACACAGCAGGCAGACTGGTGGGGTGTCGAAGCATAGAATCCTGGTGCTCATTTCGTGATGGTGACAGTGCAGTTAGGAAAGCTCCCCTTCTGTTCCAAATGCCAAGACGATATCACCTTCTAAGCTGCATGTCAGTGTCTGATGTTTATTGGATAAAACATCTGTCCTGATTCTTCAGTGTCCTGGCTCCTGTTGGAACTTTGCATACAGGAGATTTCCCCTGGTCCTTTCTTTAACATTAATTTTCTTTGGCTTGTACTTCAGAGGCCAAACTCAGTCCCTTAGATAAAATTTTCAGGCAACTGTTTAAAATAAACCCTCTATTATTTATTTATCATACCTGTTATTAAGAAAGCTACAAGCGTAAGTAAAAGGGGAAACCATGTGTTTTCTCAGAATGGAAACTGCATAAACTTGCGTAATCCAACTACTTCGTGTTTTCAGGTGTAGCCGCCCTCACATGCTTGGCAAAGGAACAAATGATGTGAGCCCTACGGCCATGGGAAGAGGGGGTACTGTCGGCACAGACGCCGGCACGTGCAGGGACAGCGTTGGACGTCTAGGGACTCATTACATTGGGTCCCTCCCGCGTTTTTCTTTCTTTTTTTTTCCTCACGTGTTTTTAAGCTTTTATTTTTATTCTACATTCCCCACTACCGTTTAGTCCCCTTCTTGCCCCTGGCAGTCACCCCCTTGGTGTCCGTGTACACAAGTCCCTAAGTGTTTCTAACCCAAAGGAACACGCACAGATTTTATTTTCTACTGTATTTGTGTTCTTTATGACTCTATAATTCTTTTATCAGAAATAACTAATTAGGGAAAATGGTTTGACCCAGAAAAATAGGACTGCATTTCAGAAAGGGCTGGGAAAAAATGGCTGTGTGGCAGTGGCATTCTTGTAGTGCGTCACTGGGGGCTTGGATAGGAGATGGGATAGCAAAACAGAGTTGCTTTCAAGGAAAATGCATCATCGTGAGAAAAAAACAACTTCAGTTTATTTCTTGACAGCGTTTCAGTTTTACTGTCCTTCCTTTTCTCTGGAATTCTGGACTCTAAATTGAAAAAAAAAAATGTTTGGGAAACATGATGTGTAAATATATGCGAATCACATTAACATTGTGAATTTAATAGTGAATTTAAGCCAAACTATACAGCATAAATAGTGACACTGAAATAGATACCGCGGTGCCAGTGTTTTCCACAGTCAGAGGGAAACAGAGTGAGTTGTAAGTTAAGTACCTATTATCCTTAGGAAGGACCGCTGATTGTAGCAGTCAGAAAATGTAAAGGACATGAGGCTTTAATTACATACACACTGATTAAGCATTTGTTGGTTTTTGGTCCTGCTGTATTGAAGTTTACCTTTGAAACACTTATGAATAATGTTTCCTAAGAAAACTAAGTTTGTTTACATGTCCAGTAGACAGAAGCATTCTCCTGTTTTCCGTAAAGTCCCTGAAATCCATGTACTGTATTTGGGTATCCGTTTTTTTTTTTTGTTTTTTTTTTTTAAGATTTTATTTATTTATTTTTAGAGACAGAGCGTAAGGGAGAGAGAAAGTGAGGGAGAGAAACATCAATGTGTGCTTGCTTCTGGTGCACCCCCTACTGGGGACCTGGCCCACAACCCGGGCATGTGCCCTAACTGGGAATCGAACCAGCAACCCTTTGCTTCTTAGTCTGGCACTCAGTCCACTGAGCCATACCAGCCAGGGCTGGGTATCCTTTTTAATTAACTAGTGAGTTTTCATTCTTCTAGATGGAAATGCTGCTGTAAGAATGTAAAAGTGACGACACATATTTGCTGATGCACACTTTTCTCCAGTCCAGGCTTGCATCACATTCATTTAGGTCTGGCCGTCGGGATCACGTGTCCCGCCCGCCAGCTTCCCCTCACCTGCACCCTCTGGTCTGTCACACTTCATGGAGACTTCAGAACATTGAAAAGGCCGTGTATGTAATCAGCATAAAAGTAATGAATCTTGTTATTATACACTGATTATTATTTCTAGTATTTCTTGATAAGTAAGCTTTGTCAGAGTGTTACAAGTTACTCTAGTGATCATTTCAAGGAGAGAAGCCTAGGAGCCATGGTTTATGCAAGCAATGTTATAAACTGTTTCTTAACCAGAACATTAAGGAAAATGTCATATTGTATCAAAGAGAAAAAGTCACCTGATCTTTAACTCAAGGACTTTTCTCACTATATCCATGGGCAAACCCTTTTGCCACTTCAACCACAGCATTACTGGGCCAATCTCTCCCATGAACAGTTCTCAATTTTTTCATATCAGGGGCTAGATGAGTTGCCCCCCTGCCCTATTAACTTCCTGTTTCACTACTGCCAAATGATTCAAGTGAATTAGACTTCTTTAGACATTAAATTTTCTGCATCGGTTCTTGGTTTTGAGGCCAGATATTTTAAATGGAAGACTGTGGGCCTGACCTTGGATCCTGGCTCTGCTGTTTCACTGGCTGTGTGACCAGGGGCAAGTTATTGAGCCTTTCTGTATTGTCACTTCCTCTGTCCACCATGGACATCATACCTTTCTGTACCTCAAGGAAGCTGTGAGGGTGAAATGAAATCCCATAGGCTATGTGCCTGGCATTAATAACTAATCATCATTTTATCTTCCAGAACTTGTTCATTTTGGTTGGCTTCCTGACTTTTTTCTATATTAAAACAAAACTTGATTAATCCTTTTCCCCCCGGCGTTATCTTTCATGAACCGCGTTTTCATCTCTGGGCTGTGTGTACTTATCAATAGTAGCTTCAGCGTTCTCAACCCTGTGCACTTCCATACACTTCCATAATTGACTAGAATAATTTTTACTTCATATATTTTTTAATGCTCAGGTCAAAATTCTTCCAAGTTACTGTTTCTTGGGAAATATTCTTGGATTAATGTTAACGCCGTTGCCCTTAAAAAGTCACATTTTGAGCTTTTGCAATATGCTCTCAAGTTATTTTCTTCCATCTAACTTCCTCTTGCCTCCTGCCTTTGACATATGCCTCCATTCTGCCACCAACCATAGCGCTCCCTCACTTCAACTTTCCAAACAACGCCTTCTCCCTCGTGTGCACGGAAAAGTGTCTGCACCTGGGCTCCTCCCAAAGCCACTCCAGTGTAAAACCTGGTCTCCCAGGTGGAGTGTTTGAGGAGGACTGGAAGAAGTGTTCTCGTTCCACACAGGCTCATAGAGCAAGAGGTGAATATGGGCCCTTGGTTATCCATGTCCGCAAGGCACCAGTTCTACCAAAAAGCAGTCTTTTCTAAGAAGATGTCTTCTGTAGAATAGGCAATAGGAAAGCTTGACTCTGGTACAAATGGCCAATAGTATTGTAATCTGCAGAAGACTTGATTTTTTTTTTTAATAATTGTCTTAAATTGACACCCAGCATCTTGGATTTCATTTTTTCTTCTCCATATTGTGTGACTAGGCCCATAGAGGAGGATGAACGTGCCCTAGTAGGCCATGGACTCTGTAGAAGAGGGAAGAGAATCATAATAGCTCAAAGGTTGATAGATTTAAAACAATTTCATTAATTTAGATCATTTCTTCACAATAATAGGCATTGCCCAACCTCCATATTCAGGTTTGCAAAGTCTCTACTGACTCCGACCTCTTGAGGCAGATATCGTGCTCTTTTTTATGTCCATACAATAGCCCTACGACATAGGAATTATCATCAATTAGTGGGTAGGGAAATGGAGACTTAGGTTAAATGTGACTGTGGCCACACAGTTATTAAATGATCCCTTCTTTCAAATTTAGATACTCCTATTTTGCTCTGCTATTTTGCTTTATTTTAGGTATCCATTTCCAACGGGAGAAAAGCTTCAAGTTAATTACAGTGGATATAAAAAAAGGAATTCAAATTAGTTATGCCATTATCTCTCTCTGTTTCTAGTTTGTGCGAAGCAGGTAACTGATGAAGCATCTTCCACTCGAGATCCAAGCCTTACTAACACAGCAGTGCAAAGCAAGTTAGTGTCTTCCTTTCAGCAACACACCAAAAAGGCTCTTAAGCAGGTAAGACAGCTGGCATTTGTTCTCTGTCCTTTGCCTCTACCTACTTAAGGTAATGAGTATTATGCAGATAAAGTAAAATAAGTAAGAACATAGCCATCAGAAGGCAAAAGAAATGCCCTGAATTTAACCACTTCCATAATATTCAGTACAGTAATTTTAATCTATAGTAAAAACTAGGAGAGGCTTGTTTCACAACATTGATGTAAAAATAGAAGAGGGGAAGTGTGCTTGGAAACATATAAAAACTTGTATTAAGATTTTTATTTGTGTGTTTTATAGTAAACATATTGGGTTCATAAATGAGTTGCGTGTTTTGAAAATAGTATTTCTATTTATGGGCTCATGTTTATCTGATAGCTGATGCAAAAAATAAACAGATAATTTCCTTCTTATTGCCAAGATACATTAAGTTGCAAATAGGAAAAATAGTAATTGTGGCTTACTTACATCTAGAATAATGTCCATCTTCAGTGAGTGTTGTTTGGTAGTGAATGGAGGTTACCTTTGCAGTATCATCCTGATATCACATAAGTGGTCTTGACCTGTGTGTCCTTGTCCAGAGATAGTGGTGAGAGGTGATAGTTATGAGGTTGAACTCTGGGCTCTGACATACCCTGGTTTCAGTTTTCACCACTCACTGTGTGACTCTGGGCAAGCTACTTTTAGTCTCTGAATCTTAAATTCTTTTTCTAGAAGATGTGAGTATGATCTGAGACTTGAATGAGGTGATATATTGACAGCATGTGGTAGAGTGAGTGTGCAGCCCATAATAACCACTCAGCAAACGTTAGCTACAGCTGTCACACAGACACATGCTCAGTTGTGCCGGGAAGGAAAGGAAGACATGCTACGGTTAGATGGGGACATTGTGTGATGGTCGTACTGATAACGTCAATAAGTGGGAGGTTCACATATTTAACCATGAATTCATGGTTTTCCCCACTATAACTGCTTTTCCCTTACATTTCTGTTTTGATCCTTGTGTGACAATCTCCACCCCACCTCTTGCTGACCCTCACCAAGTGTATTGCCATTCTAGTGACATAGTAATCATAGCAAGGAAAGAGAAACCATGTTTTAAATAAAGTTCAAGATTTCTTTTTTTGTTGTTGTTTTTTCACCTTTTATTTTTAATGTTTTATTGTTTATGCTATTATAGCTGCCCTGTTTTCCCCCCTTTGCTCCACCCAGCTCACCCCCCACTCCCACAGTCAGTCCCTCACTGTTGTCCATGTCCATGGGGCATTCATACTTGTTCTTTGTCTGGTCCCTTCCCCTTCTTTCCCTCAGTCCCCACCTCCCCTGCCCCTCTGGCAGCTGGCAGCCTTGTATGTTTCCATGCCTCGGTTCTGTTTTGCTTGTCAGTTTATTTTGTTCACTGGACTGCTCTTATAAGTAAGATCATAAGATACTTCTCTTTCACCAGCTGACTGTTTTCACTGTAAAACTTCTTACTATTCACATCCAATCTCCTAGATTTAGACTGTCCCCACTTCTTCTCTTCTTCAAACAAAGAAACTTAGGAAATAAACTTAACATTTTGTACTGAGTTATGATACTTTTTATTCTGTATTAATTATGGGATTGCAGTATTTTCATTCGTTGGGATTATATTTATGGTAGTAACAGTATTTCATCCTACATAGGTCAAGTGACCTTTGCCATTTATATCACTGGTCTTGTGAAATGTTTTAGATGAGAGAAAACAAAATTGAATTCAATGTTGAAGTCCCTTTTTAATTGAAAAAAAAGGGTGGATGAGGGTAGCAAAGCCTAGGAAATACTTAGTCAAGCAATAAACAGGATGCAGGTAATAAAATACTAACCAGGATAGAACGGAAGATACAAAACTGGATGCCGGTAGTCATAGCATTTAAGAAACCTGGATGCGATCATAAACGAAACTCATACTTCCAAAGAGCAGTGATTTAGAAGATGTGCACACCATGAAATCTTCCTGTGTGTGAATGTAAAGATAAAAATTCACATCTCTCTATTGTCATGTCTCATTATTTTTTACTTCCTTCATTTTGGTTTCATATCACTTAAACATTTTTACAATTACTAAAACACCCAAGTTAGTGGCTTTTGTTTTGTTTTATTGTAGAGTGTGTGTTCATGGGAAGTGGTGCTTGCTTCCCATGAAGCCTTGTTTTAAGAAATCAGTTCTGAAAACTTCTTAATTTTCAGAAAGAGCTATTTATTAATTTCTTAAAATGTCGTATTATACAACCAAGTAATAACTGAGTTACAAGAAGAATATGGTACATTGTATAGCAGCTATACTAATGTTTGATTAATAATCAAGTTCGTATTGGAAATACATTTTGAAGAAAAGCTGTTCTTGCAGAATTTTGCTCAGATTCCCTATAATTGCTGAATTTCTTAAGACAGCATTTCAAAAATTGACTGAACATATGAGGCATTTTAAATTGTTGCAGCTCAGCAGATCTGCAGCTCTCTTTTCTTTTGGATAGGCGAATGGCCCTGTAGAAGTCTTTGTAAGTGTATATATTATATATGTAGATATATCCACATATATGTGTTCTGTGATTGCAAATACATGTTTTGTATATATATTTACATGCACAAAATATAATTTCATGAATGCCGGGCCAGCTGAATGACCCTAATAATAATTACATTAGCTGATTTACTTTTCTGAATCCTAGACATTATGTTCTGCATTTTACACATACTATGCCACTTAATCCTAATATAAACCTTGAAAGCATGTGTAGTATTCCCATTTTTCAAATGAGGAAACCAAGGTCCAGAGAAGTTAGATAACTTGCCCAAGATCATCCAGTGAGTAAATCTTGGAGATGACATTTCAACCCAGAATCATGGTTTCAGATGCTGCCCCTCAGCATGTGGAATATAATAAAATAGATGAATTTTTGACATTATTGATGAAAACTCACATTCTTGAATATTTGTGTGGTACAAGGAAAGCAAAGCAGCATAGTCATTAAGAAGAAAATATGGCAGAATCTCTTTCCGTTCCCATTTCCTCCGCCCTTTCCCTCTGGCTATCACCACACGGTGGTCAGTGTCTCTGGGTTGTGCATGTAGTTTTTGGTTGACCCTCTTCACCTTTTTTTGTCCAGTCCCCCCTGCCCCCTCCTCTCCGACATCTGTCAGTCTGTCTTGGGTGTCCATGCCTCTGTTTCTATTTTGTTCATGGGATTCTTTTATCCATTGGATTTCACGTGTGGGTGGGATTGTGTGGTGTTTGTCTTTCTCTGACTGGCTTATTTCATTTGGCATGGGAATCCTCAGGTTCATCCACACTGTTGCGGGACATTGGATTTCTTTTCTGTGGCCACGTAGTATTCCATTATGATGGGTGCACAATGTGGTGTGCACATGATGTTTTATTGAGTTATACACTTGAAACCTATATGATTTTGTGAGCCAATGTAACTCCAATAAATTCAATTAAAATGGAAAAAAGAATATCATTTCCAAACACAGACTGCTTATGTTCAGTATCAGCACATATTAATGATAGGCCCATAAATATATTAGCTCTTATATTACTAGAAGTATATGCTGAATTAGTAGGGTTTTGTTAGTTCAACTATACATTGGCTATATACTTATAAGTAGGTGGAAAAAAACACCAAATCCAGTAACTTTATACTCAAACAATAATTTAAAACAAACCTCCATACAAATGAAGCCAGATATATTTCCCAGTCCTGAGCCCACACCCCCACCTCCACCTGAAGCACGTCTTTGAAGAGAGTGGTTCTTTTACTTAGCAGTACTGTTGACTGCAGTGTAATCATAGGCAGGTAACTGTGAAGGCTGTAATACCCGTTGGCTGTTGATATAGATTATTTTCATTGTTCCTAAATACTTGGGACCCTTCTACTTTCTAGTCATCAAAACATAAGTCAACAACATGCGTTGGGTGTATTTGGTTGCATAATGTATTGTTATTTCAGTAGTTCTTTTTTCCTGAATAAGCATATTCAGAAGCTTCTGGAGAGTACCAGATTGCCAATTATTACCTTGTTCCTGTCCTCTTTCTGCCTTGTTGTTTTAGTTGTAGTGATCCTGAAATGTGCGGAATGAATTAGACTTTGAATTTTAAAGAAGGACCATTAAGAAAGATTACATTTTGGAAGTTTTTAAAGGGAAGCAAATGAAAGATTAAAGGAGGATGAGGTCCGCTGTGGGAGGTAAATGGTGGAGAATCAGCCTTTTTCTGTTCCTGTTGGTTTGACCTCCTGCGTTGTTTCCTTAGGGTGGTGGGATTTACTTGTAAGGATGCACGTCCATTTTTCTCTTCATGTCACAAAGCAGATATATTCTTGGTATTTGGCTTTTATATGTTTGACCAGTATTGCAAAATTCCAAAAGGTTATGTTGCATGATAGCAGTTTCTGAATGTGGGCGTTGACATTTAGCATACTAGCAACCACGCAAGCTGTCGGGTCTGACACGCCAGCTGTTTCCTGTGTATCTATTTGTAATTGTTTTAGCTTTCACAGCCTGTGATATTTTCAGATTTTTCAGTGAAGGGCTTAATACATTCAGGGCATTCCTAAGTTGCATTGTTGGTGTTGTTTTTCAACTAAAATATGGCAGGCATTACTTGTTTATGCAAATTCAAAGTTAATACAAGAGCCTCTTATTTTAGGTTTTATTCCTCATTAGGGTGGTAATGAGCACAGTGTGATTGTAGAGTCATCTGACAGGTTTTCTATTTATAATTTAAATGTTTATCTAAAGTTGTTTTGTTTCTTTTTAAAAATATGTTGTATTGATTATGCTATTACAGTTTCCCAGTTTTTCCCCTTTACCGCCTTCCACCAGGTACCCCCATTCTCTCCACAAATCCTTCCAGTTAGTTCATGTTCATGGCTTGTGCATATAAGTTCTTTGGCTTCTCCATTTCCTATACTGTTCTTACTATCCCCCTGTCTATTTTGTACCTATCAATTATGCTTCTTATTCCCTGCATGTTTTCCCCCATTCTCCCCCTTCTCCATCCCCGCTGATAACCCTCCATGTGATCTCCATGTCTATGATTCTGTTCCTGTTCTGGTTGTTTGCTTAGTTTGTTTTTTAAGATTCAGTTGTTGATAGTTGTAAATTTGTTGTCATTTTAATGTTTAGTTTTGATCTTCTTTTTCTTGAATGAGTTCCTTTAACTTTTCATGTAATAATGGCTTGATGATGATGATGAACTCCTTTAGCTTTACCTTGTCTGGGAAGCACTTTATCTGCCCTTCCATTCTAAATGATAGCTTAGCTGGATAGAGGAATCTAGGTTGTAGATCCTTGCTTTTCATCACTTTGAATACTTGCCAGTCACTTCTAGCCTGCAGTTTCTTTTGAGAAATCAGCTGATAGTCTTATGGGAACTTCTTTGCGGGTAACTCTCTGCTTTTCTCTTGCTGCTTTTATGATTCCCTCTTATCTTTAACTTTTGGCATTTTCATTATGATGTGTTTTGGTGTGGTCCTATTTGGGTCCACTTTGTTTGGGACTCTCTGTGCTTCCTGGGCTTGTCTATTTTTTTCACCAATTTAGGGAAGTTTTCTTTCATTATTTTTTTTTCAAATAAGTTCTCAATTTCTGACTCTTCCTCTTTTCCTCCTGGTATCCTTATGATTTAGGTGCTATACATTTGGAGATGTCTCAGAGGCTCTTATACTATCCTCATTTTTTAGAATTCTTATTTCTTCTTGCTGTTCTGGTTGAATGCTTATTTCTTCCTTATGTTCTAAATCGTTGATTTCAATCCCAGCTTCCTCTCCTTCACTGTGGGTTCCCTGTAGATTTTTCTTTTTTCACTTACTGTAACCTTCATTTCTTCCTTTATGTTGTTGCCATACTCAATGAGTTCTTTGAGCATCCTGATTACCAGTATTTTGAACTCTTCACCTGATAGATTGGTTATCTCTGTTTCATTTAGTTCTCTTTCTGGGATTTTGTTCTGTTCTTTCATTTGGACCATATTTATTCATCTCCTCAATTTGACAACCTCCTGTGTTTGTTTCTGTGTATTAGGTAGAGCTGCTTGGACTTCCTGTGTTAGTAGTATGGCCTATTATAGAAAAGGTACTTGTTAATTGTGTGGGGCAGAGCCTCAGGTAATCCCAGTGGGGCAACCCACTTCACCACTGCATGGCTCTGTGTGGGGGGAGGGCTCAGAGAGGGGGCAATGCCACTGCCTGGCTTTTGCAGGTTTGCTTGGCACTTACCCTCTTTCCAGTCACTTCACTTACTCCCCATATGGGACTGGCACCCTTCCAGCTGTTGCCCTGGTGCTGATTTCCAGAGTGGGTGGGTTTGTGTGCCTTCTAAGACTATGCGGACCCATGAAATGGAGTCTCCAGAAAATCCGACAGTTTCTTCTGCTGCCCCAATCCCCACTGGATTTTATAGCCAGAAGTTATAGGGATTTATCTTCTGGTGCTGGAACCCTGGGCTGTGTAGTCTGGCCTGTGGCTGGGATCACTTGCTCCCAAGGTATCCCTCCTGATTTTTACCCACCACATGGAATGTGGGACCACCCATTCAGCCATCTTTGTGCCCCTCTGCCCCTCTTACTTGTCTGGATGAATGTGACTTCTTTAAATCCTTGGTTGTCAGACTCCCATTGAGCTTGATTTCTGATGGTTCTGGGTATTACATGTCTTGAGGTTTGGTTGTAATTTTTTCTGTACTTGTGTAAGGAGGTGAAGCATATTTACCTGTGCTTCCATCTTGATCAGAAGTTTTCATTCCGTTTATAGGAGAATATTGTGATATATCTCTAGAGAAAAGCACAGTGAGTCAGCATCTCTTGATTTCTTTCTTGTTGCTTAGACCTAAAATGGTCTTTGATATATGCTGTGCTCTTTACTCTTCCTTGACTGGTTTAGCTCTGTTATGTTTGTTTCCTTTAAAAAGTTTATTGCCATGTTTTTGCCTATAAATTTCTTCCATATTGAATGGTACTGGAAAGTATTAAACTTGGAAAGTCTAATGTCCTCTGTAGTTTGGACATGTGGACATTATACATACGGGCAGCTTGAAGATACATTTCTTCATAGTAAACTGCATTTACACTTGCCATCTGCTTGTTTATTTAGGTTTTGATATTGCTTCTTTCTGGATTTGAAATTATAGGATTTAAAGTTATTAAATAAGCTATTCCATTATCATTTCAATGTATAGCTAATACTTGAGTAGTTAGAGGTGCCTCATTGATATCATTCCCCTGAAATGAATCTAAACTAAAATAGTAATATCAATGTCAAAATAAAAACCACATGCAGATTATCAGTGGGCCACCAGGACTAATTCATATCTTTGGTGTACAATAGAAAAAGCTTCCTTTGCTCCAACTTGTTGCCACAACAACAACAAAAAAATTTCCCCTTTCGTGGTACCTTGTGCAGAGCAAACCTTCCAGGACTAACTGAAGTGGCCTTCCTAATCCTATTTCTTTAATAATCTATTGCTTGCATTTACATTTTCCAGGCTGTGGCATACCTAAATTTAGATCATTACAAATTAAGTAGCATTTAACTTCTATTATATCTGTAATATCATATAAAATAGGAACTTTTGTTCTTATGGAACTCGAGCTAAAGCTCAACGTTGAGGACAACAGGATACAGTGTGCCCTGGTGTGAAGAGAGGTGCTGGACACAGCTTCAAAGGACTCATGAGAGACGGCCAGAGGGCCACCGACCGTCCCCCACGACCCTATATAAAAAAAACAGCTCTGTGGACTTCCTATTTAAAACATCTTAGCAACACTGTCTGTCTTTGTTTCACAGGGACATTTACCCAAGTAATTTACTCTGCATTACCCTGCTGGTGAAGTGTTTCTCTGACTTTACAACCTTGCCTGTAACGGTTGTGCCCCACAGTCATTCCCCCAGCTCTGCAGCAGGCCCGCCCCCCTCCCCAAGCAGGTCAGCAGTTAGAGGAGGGGTTCACGACCTCTCCTGGGCAGTGGTCAGACTCATTTGTTGGGTGGTGTGAGGAGCATTGGGAACTGTCGTGTAGTAGGTGTCAAGATTGGTGCCCTTAGGCTGAATGTGACTCAGAATCGCCTTTGTTTGGTCTGGTGCATTGTTTAAAAACAGTAAAACTCACGTAACAATGCTAAAAGTCTAGTTGCATTGGTTCTCTTGAGCAGGTACCTCCTGCTTTGATGGTGCGTGTGTGTTCCTACTCAGGAGAGCCTCTCCCTCTGTCATTGTCCTACTCCAGTTGGTGTGGCCCAAAAAGCATTGCACGTTTTTCAAGGGATTATGAGAAGGACTCAAGTAGCATTTGTGTGAGGGGTTAATATACACGTAGTTGCAGAAATATAGTTACATAATCACAAAAAAACCATGAATAGCTAGCTTCTTTACTTGCAGGATCTGAGCCCTACAATGAGAGACCAGGAATATATGGAATATATTAGTATGTATAATCATATAGGGCAGGATTCACTATACAACCTGCCTTATGGACTCAATGAATGCCTGTTCTCTGGTTTGGAACCAGTCCAGACTATCCTAAACATCTCAGTTGAGTCAACATTGGTATTTTTTCCCATCCTTCCGCATCCTCACCTATGTGGAGGGAGTCCTCAGCGTCCAGATTCAAGTAAATCCTGCTTTCCAGAAAGTGAATTGGAATACTCAACAGAACCTAAAACCACTCAGCCTTCAATGATGGTGGACCCAGGAAATGTAATCAAGATGCCCCTTCCTGCAGCTGAAATCACGTGCTCCTCAAATTTTACCTAGCAGCCTGCCGCTTTCCTGCCATGACAGGCACCTCAGTTTTTGCTTATTTGCCCCCTAGAAAAGTTATTTGGGGTCAACTATAATGCTTGTTTTTTTTACAAAACAAACAAGGGTATATATTCTCCAAACACTTAAAACAATCATTTTTTAAAATATGGTAGGCATTTAGTTTTGATCATCTACAGGCACAATGTGTTGAATTTCAGTACTTTTAAAAATGTTATATTAAGAAATATTATTTAAATTTCTAAGTAGTAAATATAAATTCAGAAAAAAATCAGTGAGATGGGCTCAATGTTGGTTCGCATCTTTTACCCCTACCGTGGTTCCGCTGTGACTCTTTAAAATTTAAAGCGACTGTGGGTTATTAATAGTATTGTTGTTGTTGTTGTTGTTGTTGTTTATTGTTAGTGTTCCCATCATGGTTTCTTTTTATCCAGCTACTAATTTTTTTATAATAGCATCTTCTCAGCTCTAAAAATTGAGGATGGGATTTTTATTACTTTAGCCATTACTTACCACAAAATGCTCTGGAAAGGCAGGCCATCTTTGACTTTATGATTCAAGCTTCTAGGCCTCGTTATTTAATCTCTCTCTCTTTTTTTAACCAACATTTTCCAAAATATACTCCTTTACCCTCACATAAAATGAATAGTTTTAAAATGCCTACTTGAATTGCCAAAGGAAATAGTTTAAATATAATGTATAGAGCTTCCTAAAAACTTGTCACACTTACTACAGGCTTTTTTTGTTGTTGTTTTGTGAGTTCATACATAGTGGGTAAAGGTGGACTTAATTGTAATTTAAGACACCGTGTTTCGTCATTCTGTTTTATTATTGGATTAATAGGTTAATGTTTATAAATTGCTTTTTGTTCTTACATGAGGCTAGAGGACTTTATGCAGTTATGTACACACCTTGATGATCAAAGAGCAAATGTCTTAAATATTTTATAGCACACTGCTCTCCTTAAATATATTTTTGAGTGCAAGCAAAAGGTGAGAAGGATGGCATCTTATTCATTTTTGTATCCCTTGTCACCCCCGCCACAGCGCCTGCTCCTTTATCAAAGCTCAATACATCTAAGAATGGAAGGGAAGATGTCTTGTATCATCATTAGCAACAGAGTCATTTGTAATAAATTTCCCTAGCAATTCACTTTTCCATCTGGTTTTAAATATAATCTGAATATGCCTTCTCTCATTTAAGTGGCATTTGATTTTTTTCACTTCTGTAATTATTTGATTGCTAAATCTTGTGATCAACAAGTTGGACATTCAGCTGACACCCTTTGCAAATACAATGGCATTGTCTCTGACAGCAAGGGACACGGAGCGAGTGCAGTATTGCAGCAGACAGTGGCAAATGTGGGTCAGGGGACATCCATCAAGTAACTGAGATCTCATAAAACTGGTAGAAATTACACAGAAACCAGGAAGAAAAAAGGCTTGAGACAGTCTGGTCAGCCTCTGAACCTTTTGAGGAGTTTTAGTATTCCTGTAAGTGTGAATTTATTGTCTCATCAGCTTTGTGTGCTTAAGACCCTTTTTATTACAGGTAATTTTGGGCATAAAACCATCAGCTCGATAAGCTGTATTTCAAAACTTTTAAATGTCTTTTATTACATTATCGTTACCATGGTTGTTTCATTTATGAAACACAAAACACTCCCATTTAGAGAGATTTATTCTCGTATCAGTTTATTTTTTTCCTGATTTGCCAGAACGCCGTCATGTTCGTGTTCTGAAGGTTAATATCCAAAGTCAAGCAGACAGAAGCCAAGTGCTGCAAGGTTTCCAAGATTAGGACTGATTCCCTTCGCAGAAATAAATGATTCCTGCCATGTTCAGTGATTTTGTGCAGTGCTCCCCACGGCTGAGTGAGTGCATCAATACTGTAGTCCTTACCTGCTGTACATACTGATGACACTCGGTGTTAACTTGATTGACTGAGCAGTGCACCGGCGAGGACGCACCTGCAAGAGAAGTGCAGACACATATATTTTTATCCTGGTCTCGAAGCATTTATTTTACATTTATTTTACCTGGGAGTCATGGTTTCAAATTCCATGAGCTTTCAAGCCACACTTCTAAGGTAGAACAAACCTTTAAGTACTGCTTGTTTTCAGAATTATACCAAAAATGGTCTCAGGTTTATATACCCTTTGCCAAAGCCTGATTTTTATGCTTTTGAGGGAAAATAACATGAAAGTGACTCTTAAGAATTCTGATGAATTAGTAACGCTGTGGTATTTAAGTATCTTAAGAGGTTCTATCTAATGGGCAAATGGGTCATTTAATTCAATCATGAGAAATTATTTTGGCTATATTTTTATGTTATATTTTTATTATCATGTTTTATAGGCTTTGAGACAGCAGCAGAAAAGAAGAAATGGAGTCTCAATGATGGTAAACAAGACTGTTCCTCGCGTTGTTTTGACACCATTAAAGGTGTCTGATGAGCAGTCGGATTCGCCTTCAGGTAAAGAGCTGAAATGCGCTGTGCTCGGCCGGTGTCTTCCCGGAGGAGACTTCCTCGCTGAGAGAGAGATGTCGTGAATTTTCCCTGCAACTGAATGACATTTCCACTTGAGGTTCTATTTAATTTGCCTAAATACCTTTCACTCTTTCAGCGATGAAAGAAATAGGGTGTTTTGCTTTTGAAAAAAGGTACCAGCTCACTCATCATCAGAGGACTTCATTTGCTAATGTCAGTTGGTTTAAGAAAATGTGATACTTCGAGGTGGGGTTTTTTTGAGGTTGTTGTTGCTTTGGCTTTTGTTTGAATGTTGAACTTTAATGGTGGACCACATGCTGATGTGTAATGCCATCAAAAGCAGTTCTTCCCTCTGAGGGTGTGAATTTGTTTTTCAGTCCTTTGCTGCAAAAGCAGAATCCTTTATTAGTTTTTGTGTTCTGACAACATTCTTCTCACCTCACTGCGGCCCTGACCTTTTCTAATTTACCTTCTGCCACTTTATCAGCTGTGTACCATTCTATTTATTAGAGACTGGTGTTTGCGTTCTCTGTTCCTACTTCAACATGAAGTTATTTATAAAGGGATGATCTCTCTCTTCAAGCTTCTCTTGCTTCATCTTTCTGTCATGCGTTGTCTCTAAATGATACAGTACTGTTGAAGCTTATTCCTGTGTTTTTAAAAAAGATCTGAGTGTGTCTTTTAAAAGCTATCAGATCAGTGAATGTGTTTTTGACTCCACTATTAGGCCATCTGTTCTTGCTTTTTGTTCTGTTTGATTGATTTATTGGGCTTTCTCTTTGTATCCAGTGGAGGAATCAGCTTGTGGCCAAAGGTAGTGACTTAACTCTTAGAAAGGGAGATTGTATCTACAGTTTTTAAAAAACAATTTTAGATTTTTCTTTTCAAGGACAGTAAGAGGAAGATAATGACATAATAACTATTTCCTTTTTTAGGATCCGAATCTAAAAATGGTGAAGCAGACAGTTCAGATAAAGAAATGAAACATGGGCAAAAATCTCCCACTGGAAAACAAACAAGTCAGCACTTAAAACGATTAAAAAAGTCTGGTTTAGGTGAGTGTTCAATAGATTATGACATTTCACATTTTAGACATTTATATCTTTTTGAATGAACTTATGGAAAATCTCAGAACATTTTTTTAATGGTTAAACAAAATTTTTTTAAACCTTTTCAATTTATCTAAACCAAAAGGGTATTAAACAAAGAAATGTAGTTACAACGGTATGATACTAAGCAAAAGATTATTAAATACTATTTAAATATTGCTAAATTCATGAATGACATTAGCTAAAACAAACACTAAAGATATTTAAAATGATATATGTAAACAAGTATTTATCTGCCAAGTCATGATTCTGTCTAATGTGCAATATTTTGTCCCTGTAACTGGATTTCACTTTATTAGAATATACTGTACTGGGGGAAAATGCAACTTTTATGAAGAGTTCATTGCACTGAGAGCACCTTGTCATTGGGGTCTGCTGTAGTAAGACTGCTCTGCTTTGCTTTTCATTTGCACTGCTTGAAATATTCAGTAGTGCTTGTCTGAAAAATAGTATAAAATTACTAAGAAGTATGGGAGACACAGTCCATGGGTCTTACATTTCTGCACCAGAGTTTCTTCTGAAGATTTCCTTCCTGATACCGTTCCGTCAGGAACTCAACAGCAGCATTCAGGGAAAAAGGAAGATGAGAATTAAAAGGACAGAAATAAACGTATCCTGGGCGGAACATTGTAATTCTCTACTGCATTGCCTTGCTGGAAGTCTGGACCTAATGGCTTTGTTTCTCTCTCTCAGTTATTTCACCTCTGAGTGAGGGTAATGATAATGATCCTGGATCATTGTAGCATTTTGTAAAATGATAGAAACTACAAATGTACTGACCTGAACTTCATTACTGGTTCTGCCACTTATTTTCTTGGCAACGTAGGGTAGTTCTTATTTGCAAAGTTTGTCTGCTTTTAAAATTCAAGCAAGACTCAGACTCATTTATTTTTTTTAAGTAAATGTTTATCGATTGCCTACTATATACCAGGAATTTTGCTAAACCCTAGGAACATACTTTTAATAAAAAGTCTTTGAATAAGATTTATGTATTTTTAGCTATGATATCTTCTGGGAAGCAGAATTTATTATGGTTTTAATGATTTAAATGTAGCATAATTACCTCGTCTGCATTATTTCCAAGGCTAAATAATTTTCTCGTTTTTGTGTAGCTGAAAATGTATGTGTTTGTATGACCACACTTCTACCTACACTGATGTGTTGTTTTTCCACTAGACTTTTGGATGTCGCAAAATACATCCTTAACTGTGAATGGTTTCTGAAATAGAAAATTGTAATGGGAGAATGATATGTAAAGAATGTCCTAAAAAAAGTGCCATGGTATGGTACCCTAAGTAACTTGAAAGTCAGTGACCTTCAGTTAAAATAGTCTGCTACAGCCTCAGGAAAGCCAGGGTCATATCATTGAGCTTAAGAAAATTCCAGGCACGAGGCCTCCCTGCTCACTTACTCAGCTGACTGCAGACCGGACCTCAGCAGCAGTGTGGGCCACGCAATCAGGATCCTCCCAGCGGCTCAGGCCCTCGGTCGGGATCTCTTACAATCTAATCGGTACCTAGAAGCCTGCACGCCAGTAAATAAGCTACCTGTTAAAAACTGTATTGTCAGAGTATTTTAGCTAACTTTTTAACAAATTTAAAAGGCCATAAAAGAGATCGCTGTATTCTTTTTTAACCTGCTTTCTTTCAGTCTATAAAGTAGTAGAAATAATGAAGCTACCTTAATGCAGGAGTGGAGAAGTAAAGTCATGTCCCCTGTCCATATGTAATGCAGTGGTCTAGATATTTTGACAAAAGTAACCTCATGTAGTCCTCACTTCAATTATGTACAGTAGAATTATTTCCATTTTTTTTTTTTTGGCTGAAGAAACTGAGGCCCAGAGGATTAAGGAGGTTTGCCCATAAATGGCACAGCTAAGATACAAGTCAAGGCACAGCTAGCTCCAAAGTACAAACCATTAATCTTAGATACGATCTGACTGTCAAATCACCCGGCCTGAATAGTAGACCTCCAGGCACCACTGACAAGCACCGTGGCATTCAGTGGCACGGGTCTGCCGCAGGCGTTAGCGGGCAGGGCCACTAAGTACACATGGAAGGAGGGTGAGCAACGCGAACATTTCCTGGCTCATCCTGTAAAATCAAACACTTGGAGGGGAAAGGTGGGATTTAAATTAAATCAGTTAAGGGAAAAATTCGTCAAAAATAAACTGAAAGTAATTCCTGGGAGGGAACTGTGACTGACTGACTAACCCTAACCAGCAACTTGATGGATTGGCTTATTTTGTGAAAATGAAGTTAGTCATACTTATTAAGTCTCCAAAATATGCCCATTACTATAGAATGAAAAGTGAAAAAAATGTAAAATCGAAGAAAGAGCCTTAAATATAACCATCTCCAGGCAGTAGCCCGTGCCTTTCTTAGAAAGTAGTGGTTTTGATGTTGTTTGCCCTTAGGGGTCTCACACAGCAAAAGATTCTATATGCTGTGAAGCATTTGAGAGTCAGAACGGTATTTAGTACTCCATAAGGCAGATCTGTGTGCATTTTGCTCTCCTCTGGTAGCCATTAAATTGTTCCTTCCTTGGGAAGAGTGACCTTCCTGTCCATCTTTAAGGTTCTCACCGCACCCATTATATCCCTCTTATTTAGTTGGTGCCGAATAAGTTTTGAATGCATTATTTATAAGTAACTGAATGGGCTAGTAATGTGTCTGGATGTGCAAGGTATCCTATAGGTTTCAACACAGTAGACAGTCACTTAGATAGCCTTGAATAAAAACAATCCTCTGCTCTTGTGGAAAGGTCTTTTTTTGTGAACTGATATATAGCTCCAAAACCAGTGCAAAGAGCAGTGACCACGCAAACACCTTAGCCAGCCAGACAGGGAGAGCTGGTTTTCTTTGATCTGTTTATCCCACCAGAGTTAGACATTAATTCATGCAGTTTCAGTCACGGGCTTTTAGCGTCCTGTGCCATCTCTAGGTACAGGTAACTGTAGATAAGTCCTAACCTGTTGAAACCACTCTGAATTGAAACAAATGCTGTAAGTCTTTTCTAATTTAAACTGGTAATTCTGAAACTAATTCAGTCAAAATCAGACATTAGGGTGTAAATCTAAATTTTCATCCTCATTATGAGATTTCCCTAACACAGCGATTTTTAAGCAGTGTGCTGCAAGAATTTTTAAACCATGCAGTACCTGACTATTTAGTCGGAGGCACTGACTTTTTTTCCCCTTAGGTTGTCAGTTAGAAAAAAAAAAAAGACAACGGCCAACAAAATAATATCTGTTTGGTGAGAATGAATCAAAATTATACCTATTATTTTGTCAGATTGGCAGAAAATTTAATGTATTTTAGTGTGCCACAGAATTTTAGTACTTAGTTCATATGTACCATGAGGTGACATGGCTGAAAATTGCTGCTCTAACAGGATATGAAATATTTTAAAATTATCCCTTACTTGCTTCCTTTTGGTGTCTGGCAATTACTTAGATGGCAGGATATTCACCCTATTCAAGGTTATCAGTTTTACCTGGGTCTTGGAATCTCAGGTGTGTAGCCCAGCACGCAGTGGACTCCAGTGTGTTTCCCTGAGGACCCCTCCAGTGAAGGATGCACTGCAGAAGGATGCTCCTTGGGTCCCTTCATGTGCCAGCTTGCCTGGAGAGGGCTGGGAGCCCCCCATCCCACAGTCATTCTAGTTCTGACGGTGATCTTGAAGTCCTTAGGAGAAAGAAATCACTCAGGCTACAAATCCACTACTTTTGATATAGTAGTTTTATTTTTGTTTTTGTTTGATGGTTCGTAACCAGGGTTATTTATGAAAATTATGAGAAGATTTCTCTGAGTAGCTCTCTGATTGAATAGACATGGTACATGAGGCAATTGAGTGTGGTTGAGAAAAAGAATGGATCTATAGAATATTTCTCTGAGGATGTTAGAGTAACACAACTTTGTTAGTCTTCTCCCATCTCTTATTCATTCACGGTAAAAAACATTCTGTTATGCATACATACAAATGCTAACAGTGTCTACAAAAGTTCTTTTAGATTGTGTGTCTTGAAAATTATTATAACAGTAAGTGTTAGGCTACCAAATAATCAGGGAGTCAAAACCACATCCAGTGAGGTGAAAGTAGGTAACAGCCAGATTGAGGTTTGAAGTACATGTTTTTCTTGCCTAATCAGTTGTTTTAATGTCCTCTCTCCTTATCTTAGCAAAGGATGAAACTCATTTAAAACCTCCCTGTGGAGTTTTCTGAGCTGACCCTGGTCCATTATCATCCATGGTCTTCAGGGCACTTAGAGGGTGGATTTTAAACATTTAATAAAATTTTTTTAATAACGTTCTCTCTTACCGTTTGTTTTATATTAATTTCTCACATTTTCCCCTAACTAAAATGTACATTCCTTAAATTAGGGGTCTTTTACCTAAAGCAGTTTTTAATTATAATTCTTCCTACCTAATCACACAGAAGGAGTTTACAAAGTGCCTGCTAAACAAATTTAAGATTCTAATGGATGTCTCTGAGAGGTTTTTAATGAATGTCCTTGCTGAGCCCAACTTCTGGGATTCATTCCAATATATTTTGTTTGGTTTAATCTTTTTGTAGTGAAGAATTATAACATTACTGGTTTCATAAAATGCTATATACTTTTAAAATAAATCAATGCAAAGAAATAAAATTTGAAAAATAAGCTTAAATCTATCATCCAAAATAATTTCTCCCAGTGTTTTATAAACATTCCCTGACATCTCTTAATGTGTAATGATAGCCAGAGATATCATAGAAAAACTTTATTATACCAGTTAAAGTAAAGTATTACATTTAATTAAGCTTAGGCTGAATAGTAAAAAAGAACAGAAATAAAATAAAAAAAAAAGAAAATTACTAAGCATTTCCACAAGATATATTTATAGCTAAAAGTTCTTTCCAAATATATTAAAAATATGAAAAACCAAAATAGGAATGGTTATCTTTTTAAGTACTGATTTAACTTTGGACAGTATATTGTAAAGGATAGGGAAAGAATTACACTTATAGCACCTCCTAACTCCATGTTTTAATTAAGTTCTTTGATTTTTTAAACATTAAGGTTATTAACATTTATATTCTATTTTGTAAACAGAATCCTCATAGTTCATTAATCCTGGTACTATATTTTAATAGGTTCAGTGTTCCCTGATGGACTTTTCACACAGTTTTTCATTTGGGAGGGCTCCGTGGGTTCATGTTGTAGAGGATTAGATTTTGACCTCACGTAAATTTTTTTTCCCTTAGACTTCACTCTTCATGCTTTTCTTTTCTAAGCACTTTCTGAACATTCCTTTCTAATTCCTTTGAAACAATGAAGAATTCTGTTTGTTTTGAACTCTTTCTGTATTTTCCTCTTGTCATAGAAGGCGCTGGTCTGCTCTGGCGTGCGCTCTTTCCCTCCGTGTGACTGGAATGTCTCTGTGCATTTTCTGTGTAAATCCCGTGTGGGTTCCCTTCTGGGAAGTGCGAGTGTTTCGGCCAGCAGACTACCCGCTGGTCAACAAGAGCTCCAAAGTTTGTAGTCTTTCCTCAGATTGGTGATCTTCCAATTCCCTTTGGTCAAAGTAATAGAGAAGTGCCCTGACCCTGACGGGACATATCCGCATGGTTTTTATCATGGAATCAGCCTGGTGTCATTTTATACAGCATAAACTCTGCGGCAATCGGGCAGACTTTGCTTCTCCTCCTTCCTTCTGTCAATCTCAACTACTTTACACTCTGTAGTGTCCAGTAATTAGACACAAAAACGACTACATCTTTTTCTTCCTCTGAATACTGTAGGGAGATGAGGTACCTACCCGCTTTCACAAGACAATCAGATATAATTGGATTGTTCTTAGTCCAATTAAGAGTGAGTGCATGAGGATAATTAAAAAGAAATTAAACATTCTGTGTGGCAGCAAATTTAGCAATAATTTCATCTGCTCTGTTTTTGTTCCCAAATTATGAAGCATATTTTTGCTTAGATGGACATCTTTGAAATCGATTTTTCTTTTGTCGTAGCCATAAAAGACTGTATACCTCTCTGTATCTTTTTCTTTCTATGGTATTCTTAGCAACTTTGAACCATACTAAATAGTAACCAGCAGCATAAGCTTACTTCTCACATTGCTCATAATATCTATTTCAAAAATTTTTGAATTTTCTCATTTCCTAACACCCTCTCCCGATCAGAATTACTGTTGGTAAATGACCTCAATTCCTTTATATTGAGAATATTTAGGCCATAAAAAAATTAAACAGGGTACTTTGCTATATTTTCAACATTCCTGTCTCTAGGTTTTACCTTTGCCTCTGATGATAAAAGAAAGTTTTTATCGAATATTCTCTCTCTGCGGTCTTTTTTTTTTTTATTGTGAAGTACTTCAAACATAGAAAAATACAGATGCTACTAAAGCAAACATAGACACATATCTATCACCTTGACTCAACAAATATTAGGAGTTTGCCAGATTTTCTTTACATTTTTAAAAGCTAGGTACAATTTTTGTCCTTTTTGTGTTCATAAGTGAGATTGGCCAGGAAAATTTCTCTTTCATTCTATCTTTGTAGTTATTTTAGAAAATAAGGGTTATATTAACTTCATAAAGTGAATTAAACAGCTTTCTTTCATTACCTATTCATTAGAATATATATACAATGAAGTAATGAGAAAGTTTCTTGGTATAGTAGTAAAATTCATCTTTAGAGCTATTTATAATAAGTGCTTTGTGTGCATGTGGGAGGTTGCCTGTTTAACCATTTAAAAAAGTATTTTACAAATATATTCAGGTTTTCTATTTTAAGTTAAATTTGAAACTTTATAAATTCAAAATAGTTTATCTGTCTTCAAAGATATTGGCTAAAGTCATATATTATGCTTTTTAAAATCTATTTTTAATTATAATTATATATGCCTTGTAAATCTATATTATATCTCAAATTATATACCTACATTTTATTCCTGTTCATGTTCATTTATGCCATCTCTCACTAGTGGTATGCCTATTTTATTAGTCTATAAAAGGGAAACTATTTTGTCCTTTTTTTCTATTTCATGAATGCTGACCCTTATTTTTCACAATCTTCTATTTCTTCTTTCTCAAATTTTTATTCTCAGGTTCATTTATTAACTTCTTGATTTTACATTTAATCCATGAATTTTCAATATTTTTTCCACTCTCTAATATATACAATTTACCTTTAAAACCAATTGAGCTGCATTTTAAAAATTATGGCATTATCATTCCGAATCCAAATATTTTATAATTTTTATTGCAATTTTTTCCTTTAACTTATGAAATACTTGGAAATGGACTTTTTAATATGAAAATATGTAATGGATGTGGGAGGATTAGACAGTTGCTGTGTTTGTGTTCTCGATACTAGATTATATTTATTTGTGGAAAGAAAGACAAGGTTTTATATTATTCTTCAGTTGTTGAGATTCACTGGTTAATTTTCTTACCTTTTTTTTGTTGGGTTGTTTTGTTCTTTTCTGTCTTGGAGCGCTGACAAAAACATTGCTTTCTCTTTAGGGCTCAGTGCAGTGCCCTGTGTTAATTCGTTGGCTCAAGATTGATTACTGAGTTGTTGAAGTCTTCTGTATTCTTGACAGGTTTTTTGTTTGATATCACAATTTCTGATAAAATATGTTAGGGGCTCCTTCCTCACTGGCATTGTGTGATGCCAGTTTCTCTTTTTAATTCTTAATTTTTGATTTTGAATGCTAGACTGTTTAAATGGATTCAGGCTTAAGGTCATTATATTTTCCCAGTGAATTAGTTCTTTTACAATTAAGGAATGATTTTTTTCATGCCCAATAAGGTTTTTCACCTTTGATTATCTTGTTGATGTTAATATTGTAGTATTGCCTTTTGTGTGCCTTTGAATGTCTGCCTAGTATTTCTTAGTTTATCTCTTCATTTTTATCCATTCTGTGTGATTTTTAAGTATATCTCTTAGAAGCCTCATATAATTAGATTGTATAACTTTTTAAATATAATACAGAAATTCATTTAGGTATATTTTGAGTGAGACTTGATTTTTAAAAATTACTTCTCCTTTTATGACTTCTATTCCTTTTATGCCTTGATTGATTGAGTTTTCCTTTCATGCATTTATTTAGAAATTATGAATCTCTTTCCTACCATTCTGCCCCTGTCAATTGCTGCCTATAGAGTTGTTTAAAATTTTATTTTTATTGTTTTTTTACCATTATCATTTATCACTCTTACACCCCTACCCAGCCTCTGCAACCACCACACTATTGTCCGTGCCCATGAGTTCTTTATCCCCCTTTGCTCGACCCCTCCACCCCTAACCCCTGTCCACAGCTGTCGTCTGCTCTCTATCTATGAATCGGTCTCTGTTTTGCTTGTCGGTTCAGTTTGTTCATTACAGTTCACATACGAGTGAAATCATATGGTATTTGTCTTTCTCTGACTGGTCTATTTCACTTAGCATAATGTTCTCCAGGTCCATCCGTGCTGTCGCAGAGGGTAAAATCTTCTTGAGTTTTAACAAAGTAAAGAACTGGCACGTGTCTCTCTTGTTCCCAAACAATGCCAGGGTTTTATAGTGTTCTCATTTCAGTTGCGCCTTCTCATCTTGCATGCATTCATGGCCTACTGTTTTATTTCCACTTTGTTTTAACTCTCATTAGTTATTAGTAGTATTTTTCACCATTAAGTTCACTTGGAATTACTTATGTCTATTAGTCTTCAGGTTACCGTTGCTTTTGCTACCCACTTAGGCCTTCTTTGATTTATTTATTTAAGAACATTTACTAGTTATTTCAGCAAGATTCTCTAAAAGAAAGAGTTTCCATTTTGGATACTAAAAATGTTCTTGTATCATTGCCATTTTGAGAGACTTTGTTTTTAATGCAATCCTAGATTGACATTTGTTTTCTCGTGGCCCTTTGAAGATACTTCACTGTCATCTATTATCTATTGAGGATAAAGTTTCTGTGTCTTATTGTCATCCCTTTGGAGGTGATCTATTTTTGTTCAAAACTGTTCTAAGATATTCTTTTTATTTTTGATATTTTCTGATTTCAACACATCAGATGGGTATTTGTCCTTCAGATTTAGAGTACTGCTCTATCTGAGGACTCTTCGCTTTTTCAATTCTTAAGCCATTAGCTCCTCAAATATTGCCTCTCTGACATCTGCTGTGCTTCTTTTCTTTCTGAAACTCCTCCAGGTATGCGTTTGGACTGCTTATTTCATTCCTTCTCTTTCATTCTTGATCCTGCTTTTTTATACATCATTTTATATTCTGCATTCTGGATATTTTTATCAACTCTATATTTTATTCAATAATATATTCTTCTGCTATTTCCATTGAATATTGTTTTATTTTTTTTAAACTAATTTTTTAGGAATTCTATATGGTTCTCTTTCAAAATTGCCTATTTTTTAAATTATATGTCCTATTTTTCATAATGGTTTTTATTCCTTCTTTTGTCTCTAATTATTTAAAACAAGGGCAGCACTTTTTCTGTCAGAGAACAGAGAGGCGATTCTCTATGTTTGCAGGTCATGTGATTTCTGTCACAACTGTTCAACTCTGAATTGTAGTGCAAAGGTAGACCTCGGCAATATCTAAACAACTGGACTGGAAATAGCTCATAAGCCATAATTTACTGACCCCTGATTTAAACATACTCTATTAAAATCACATTCAATGCTTCTCTTAGCTTAAGTAACTAAGAGTGGTAATTCTTCCGTTGGGTGCACCAGCTGCCTGTCCCTCATGGTAGATTATTTTCTTGTGTGTCATCATTTCGAGTTGTGAACTCTGCACACAGCCTTTCGTTGGAGGTCAGCGTGCCCTGAGTTGTAGAATTATCCTTCGAAGCATACTGGCGTTTCAGACCTTGCAGCTAATATTTTTATAAAGGACTGCTTTTTAAATTATCACCCTCAAAATACCCTGAATAAGAATCTTCTAAAACAATACAGTGCTTGGAGCATAACCTGACACAGGAGCACACATCTGTCTGTGCGACTGTGATTATTCGCTCTATGTATTGTGGAATCTGCAAGTATTGTTATTGTTCCCATGTATGCTCCCAAGGTTTCTGAAAATCGGGTTCATTGGAAGAACATAATTACAATACTTCTCTATTTCATTCTCGATCCTGTTTATAGAACTGGCGCTACTTGGAGTTAAAAATATGGGCCATACTGAGTGAAGTATATATTATGAATATTAAAGACAACTAAGGCAAGACAGGAACACAAAGCTTTGGACATTTCCTTCTGCAGTACCATTTTTAAAAGGGACAGAATTACATGGATTCATGAATATGTGTGTTTGTGTATATATATAATATATATTTTCAACATATACATGTATTTGTGTATACATGTGCATGAGTTTTCTAGTCTATAGTAAATTCATGCCTCTTGCTCTTTATCACAGGACACTTGAAATGGACCAAAGCTGAGGACATTGATATAGAAACCCCAGGATCTATTCTTGTCAACACTAACTTGAGGGCATTAATAAATAAACATACGTTTGCTTCCTTACCTCAGCATTTTCAACAATACCTCCTGCTTTTGCTTCCAGAAGTGGATAGGCAGGTAAGTAGAAGTTTAGACACTTGATACTAGTCACTAGTTATACAATTATGAAGTGCAAGTCAGTTATAGAAGATGACTGATATGGATGGGCCATTTTGCAATAATATAGTATATTGATGTAATTTATGTACTTATTGCTAGTATTGATATATTTGTTTAACCTGCCAGAATAAAGCTATTTTTTAAAATTATCAGTAGTGAACCAATTCAAAATTTAAAATACAGCATGTTAGTGTAGAGTGAAAACAATAGACCTATCCACATTGGGAAGGAAAAACAAAGAAATCAAACATTCCATTATCAAATAAATCTTTGAAGTAGCTGCTCTCTTGCCTGGAGGGAATATTGAAGTGTAGCAATAAAAAGCCAGGGTTTCTAAGAAATTATGTAAATGTTTTTATTCTCAACTCTTCCCAAAAGCATTTAAAATTTATGTTTGCAGTTGCCTTCTGAGACTCTATCATTATGAATACGATTGCCTATAAATAATCATCTTTTATCTTCTTTTTAGTAGAACTGGAAATGCTGTAAGAGTATTTTTGTATTTTTGAAAAGCCTCTAAAGTAAGGAAATAGAAATATAAAGCCATAATAGCAGACATACTCATCTTCTAAAGCTGTTTCCTTAGAAAAGGGTAAAATGCATCACATAAACTTTTATTAAATTTCAAAAAAATTATTAAACGGTAAATAGGAAACATTTCCCTGTGATTCTTATTTCAGTAAATTTTGGCACTGTATATAGTTTCCAGCTGATGGACATAGTGTGTGTATGTTTATGAATTTGTATCTCAAAATGAATTCGTATTTCAAAATGATAGGTACATCCATAAATTGAAGTGAACAAGATTGATTCAATATTTCCACATTACTCTGAATAATTTTTTGAGCTTTTTCTTTATTCTGTTTTCTACTAACTTACTGTTTATATTTGTAAAAATAATATTTTCATTTAAGATACATTTTTGTTTTGAAATTCACCTTAGTTTTATAAAAATTGTTTAATATTTGCTATGAATATGATGTTTTAGGTGCTTTGGAATAATGGAAAGACAGTAAGTGACTATTAAATGTTTACGAAATCAATGATTATATATACCCTAGTTGGATGTATAAGCTGTATTTATAAATAATCAAAATATGATGTAGAAACAGGTAAGATTAAGGGGGGAAGGACAAAATATACTGAGCTTTCATATGCAGAAGGGAAAATCAGAGACAAATTTAAGATTGGGCCTTGAAATACAAGCAGAATTGGAAAAAAAAAGATGGAAATATACCAAGTGAAAGTTTCAGAGGTACAAAATCAAGAGCTAATTTTGTGGAAGTCTGGATTTTAGTTAGAATGGTGCAAATGAATATGAGGAGACAAAATGGAAGTTGATTTTGGAAGATTCTTGTGGATGAGGCCAGAGTCCTGAACAGGGCTCTCCTTGTGTTTACAGGGCAAAGCCATCGAGGGCTTGTGAGCAGAGCTATAATATATGATATCGTTGCTTTTTAAGAAAATTATTCTGGCAGTACTAAAGAGGAATGCTAGAGATGGGAAGCATGAAAGTGGAAAGAGTGGTTAGAAAGCAATTTTAGTTGTTCCAAAAAGACAAAATGAGGGCTTGAATTTGGAAAGTAACATTGAAATTAAAGAGGAGGAGGATAATGTCATCATTATCTTCATCATCATCATCCAGTGGTAGCAATTTTACATTTTGTCAAATAACAGCTGAAGTAAGATATAGGGAGAAGCTACTGATGACTCTTGGATTTCAAGCTTGTATGACTCAGAATTGAGTTCAGGAATTAAGAAAAACTTTTACTTTTTTTGTGGTGGTAGAGACTGATATTTTAGTTACACCCCATTTCCTCCACTTCAATATCCATGTGGTTTATCTTGTTTGCAGTTCTATCTCCAGCTCCTGGAATAAGATTTGGCATATGCAAGATACTTAATACATCTTTTTGGAATGAAGAAATGACAAATTGTGCTAAGTTGAGCCAAATATTTCAGTAACCCAGGAGGCCAGCCTAAGCCAAATATTTTATTCAACCTATAGCAGTTTCCGTTACTCAGTTTTTTCTAGTCACTGTGAGAAATATAAATAAGTAAGGCACAGTGCCTGTCCACAGATAACAGTTCATCAGGAAATTATTTATTCAAGAAGTATTTATTGAGCATGTATTATATGCTAAATATACTTTGCATAATATAGAGATATAAGAATAATTCCGACAGAGGAGAAAGCAACCTCATGCTAAAATTCTGTGCAATATATACTTCTCTCATTACTGCAAAAGAAGTCTGATAACTGGATGGATATATACTAAATTTAGTGTAAGACTAGGCGAAGTAGTAGAAAAGTCAAAATGGAAGAATAATCAACATCCTCTGAATGAAGAACATTAGTCTGAAAGAAGTATTGGAGAAGATGTCATGGTGGAAAGGACACCTGAACCTTGAAGTGGGTATTTCGTAAATAGAATCAAGGGACAGTGGATTTTCCCAAGGAAGAGCATTTCATTTACAAAGACTTGCTGCTTGTGCATACCAGAAGATCTAGTAGTTCAGTGTGTCTGGGCCAGGGGAAAAGGGGTGTGATACTTGCTGAAGGGTAGTGTGATTGTTGATCTTGATGGCCTGGCTGCAGACAAAGCTTTTTGAACTTTTTTTTTTTTTTTTTTTAAGGAATGGGTACCATCAGAGATTTTTCAAGTGAGAAATGGCATGCATGGGATAATTTATACCAATATTTTAGTGCCTGGACAGAGGAGAGGACAAGAATATCCAAAGGATAAATAAAATACAGTCTTTTTTTCTCTCTCTCTTTCTTAAGAGCCAGTAGCCCTGTGAAGGATGGAATGAACAGACAGAAAATTAAGGTGGGGAGACTCCTTAAGGGACATTGGTAGTAGTTGAGATCCAAGATAAGGGTTTGACCTTGGACTTTGGCCTTGGAAATGAAAAGACAGGACTGACTTCTAGGCATATTTTCAACCCAAATGAGTAGGAATAAATGACAGATTGCCAGTGAGGTGGGGCTTTAAAAGGCCTAGAATGCAACTGAAGATTTTATCTAGGGCGACCTGGGAGGGCCGAAAGGCTCTGTGACCCTGCGTTTGTGGTCAGCATTTGACACCAAGAAGTTCAGAGATCTTTCTGTCTCTTGTCTCGAGGTAAGCTCAACCCTCTCTTCTACCCAAACTGCAAGTGTTTCAGTTCAGCTTATAAATATCCAAATGGGAATGAGCACCACTGTTGTCTGGGACAGAGTCAGTAGAAAAGGCATGGAAATGTGAATCTGATTACATAGATTTATTTGAGCCGGTGGAAGGTACTGTAATTATGTGGCACACCTAAGAATTTCACTTGCATGAAAGCTGTCTTCACATATTTTTACAAAATTTGAAATTTCCAGCTTTCTTGTTTCCTTTCCATGATGACTGCAGATTTCTGCCCCGAAGCAATGCTGCAGGGCCTCCAACTCTGGACCACATGAAGTGGGGTTCACTGAGTTACTCCAGCTTTCAATTATGAGAAGCTAGGGTTTCCCATTTATCTTGCCAATGCCAGCTATCATTAAACTAGCATGTCTGGTATTTTGTTTTCCTATATTTGTACTTTTCTTTCTTTCTTAGAAGGTATTTTTCTCTTTGATCACATTTTTTATTGACTACAAGTTGTTTCATAACATTGTCACATCTAGTTTTCTATTTAATTTTACTCTCTACACATCATGCTGTAAAAAACAGAAAATCGACCTCAAACTGACTTGAATATAAAGAGGATTTATTATCTCAGGTAATTAGAAGAAAGAGGTTAGAGTGGGCTTCTGGTTGTTGATCCTGGTTTCAGTTATTATTAAGGACCCATTTAATTATTATCTAATGAATTAATTTTAAAATTTTCTTCCTTCTTGTTGGCACTATTCTAAACCTGAATCTTTTTGTGGTAGGATGGCTGCCTGAATTTTAAAAAATTGGTACTTGTCTCTTGGCTCATATTCATGAAGAAAATACTTCTATTCCAGCATTTCAAAGAATAGACCTAAGACTCACACTGAGGGTACTAGTTAGATCACATGACCACCTCTTAATGCCACTAGCCAAGGAATGGAATATGCAAATTGGTTTACAGCAACCGGGCCTACTCTTGAACCCTAGAAGTGAAATGGTGCACTGTGGCAGAGCTCAGGAGTACTTCAGAAATCTGGTGTTTAGGAAGTGCTGTTCTAAGGATGTGTAATGGGGGCTGGATGGAGAGAAGCTTAGCAGTCAATTAATAGTGCCCACTGCAGGGGCAGAGGTAGGTATGGAGTTTAGTTTCAACGTGTTTGGTTGATATGATTCTACTCTATGAAATGCCAAGAAATGATTGTGTATTCTGGATTTGGGTCTGTATAAAATGGAGGTAGTGACGGCCCTGACCGGTGTGGCTCAGTTGATTGGGTATCGCCCTGCAAAGTGGAAGGTCACCAGTTGATTCCCTGGTCAGAGCACGTTCCTGGGTGTGGGCCTGGTCCCCGGTTGCGGCACATGAGAGACGTAGCCAATCAACGTTTCCCTCGCACATCGATGTTTCTTTCCCTCTTTTTCCCCTTCCCCTCTCTAAAACTAAATTAATGAATAAATTCTTAAAATGGAGTTAGTGGTAAAATCTACATAGAATCTAGGCCAGCTATGGGATTTGAGGAGGCTGAGAGAGATCATAGACATCCCAGAGGAATAGCTATGTTTGTGAGGGAGTGTGGGTAAGAAGGGTGTGGGAAGGAGCCAGAGAATAGATGGAAAACACAAATCCGTGAGAAACGGTCAGCGTGGATATCACATACCGGCAACAGTGCCATTGAACGTTGAGGTCCTTGAGCAGCAAGATGGACCTGTTTCCGTTGTCCCTCTAGATCCACCCTTCAACTTTCTTCACTGTGCTTAGCTCTGGGAGGCTACCTCATATAGCGGACTGCATCAGGAGGACTTATGCCTTCTGTTTTCTATTTTTTTACATGTTGAAATAATCATAAACCTATAGGGAATTTAAGGATTTGTGCAGTGTATGGGAAAGGCGCTGTGACTGATCAAATGGGTGAAAAGCGGTTTGTGAATTTTCGCGCTGGAGATTTCTCGCTGGACATGCTGCACCGTCAGGTAGACCAGGTGGAGTTGATAGCGATCGAATTGAGACACTAACTGAGAACAATCAACGTTATGCTGTGAGGGAGATAGCCGATATATATGAAATAGCCAAATCAATATAGTTATTGGTGAAAATGAAAAATGTGTCTTTTATTTTATGGAGGAAACCTAAACAAGAATAAATTTCCAGCCTGACGATCCATCCTGCCCCCCTTCCCAGTATATCTGGTTAGCCAAAAAGTTCATTCTGCTTTTTCCATAAAATGGCTCTAGTAGTGCTTAGTTGTCTTTAATTTCATTCAAAACAATTTTGTTAGATTGTATTGTGTCATGCCATATCTGCATGCATTTAAAAAAAACTTAACAAAATTGGTGAATTTTTGTGTAGCCATTTTAATATTGAAGATGGTAGAAAATAACATTTTTGGCATATTATTCTCTATTATTTCAAGAAGTGTAAAAACAACTGAAACTCCAAAAAAAGATTTGTGCAGTGTATGGAAAAGGCGCTGTGACTGATCAAATGAGTCAAAAGCAGTTTGTGAATTTTCGCGCTGGAGATTTCTCGCTGGACAATGCTCCAGGGTCAGGTAGACCAGGTGGAGTTGATAGCGATCGAATTGAGACACTAATTGAGAACAATCAATGTTATACTGTGAGGGAGATAGCCGATATATATGAAATAGCCAAATCAATACATTTATTGGTGAAAGTGAAAAATGTGTCTTTTATTTTACGGAAAAAACCTAAACGAGCTGTTTGACCAACCCAATATTATGCCTCTAAGGTTGTATTTTCTACAAACAGGGACATTTTCCTACACATGCACAATCCAAGCTAGCAAGGTCAGAAAATTAACAATGATCATTGTTACCATGTGATTCTTAGACTGTATTTAAGATTAGCCAATTGTCCCAATGATGTCACTTTTAACAACAAGATCCAGTTCAGAATCTGTTACTGCATTTAGTTGTGTTGTCTCTTTATCTCATTTATTCTAGAGCAGCTCCTCAGCTGTCCCTTGACTTTTATGATTTTGACACTTATGGAGTGTGTGTGATTACATTCAGAGTACGTATTTTGGGGAGGAACATGATAAATGATGCTGTATTCTTCTCCTTGTAACTATTAGGTGGCACACAATTCTGATTTGTCTCAATACTAATGAGACATTACAACTTCTCCAGTGTAAAGTTAATTCTTCTGTATGTAATTAAATCATATTTAATGAGGAGGGTCTTTCAGACTGTGTAAATATCCTGTCTTTCTTTAGACTTTCAATGTATTCATTTGTTCATATCTGTGGTTTTACTGTTTCCTATTTTCTCTGTAAGATTATGCTTGATTGTTGTGCGTTTGGTCACTGGGAGCCTGTTCAGGTGGTTCCTATGTCTCTGACCTTATTCTTTGAGCACTTCATTACTTCAAAGCACATCAGAGCTCTAGTCTCATCTTATATTTTCTTTGCTGCAGCCCTGGAATGTACACTGTGCAGTGAGCCATGGTTCCCTTTAGTGGAGGATGGTGTTTAGAGATCAAGATCTTGCAAAACTTGGGCTCTTTGCTGTTAAGGTTGCTGCTCCCAGATCCACAACAGAGCAATGAAATCTATGAATATGTTTCTAAACAGAGCTAGAAAATATGAATAGAATATGAACACAGAGAACACATCTGTGAGTGTACATGTATGTATATGTGAACACCTTTTTTTACCTCTGTCTTGAAGACAAGTACCTTATAGAAAAAAAAGAGTATGAGCCCAGTCACAATATATAAACATAGCACAATTTATGTCTATACTTATTTATATATGTATTCTCTATATTATAAACCATGAATTCACACTAAAATCTCTCATCGCAATCTAATACCCATGGTTCAGTCCAGTTTTCTCCCTTTCCATAGCTGCCTTATACTGACAGTGAGAAATCCTTAGCAGACTTTAGTTGATAAATCCCCTCATAGGTAGCTAGCCTTCCACCTTGATTACCATACCTCCCCCATGTGGATGGTCTCTGTATTGCACTCAGGCTCTGACTCCCTGATAAACCACCTCCCCACCCATCCGGATTGGGGATTGGGCAGCCTCCCTTTCCTGCTTGACTTCTGACATTCATGTCAGGCCACTCCTTGTGCAGGTGCCAGCCTCACCATACTCTGCCTCTACAACCATTTCCAGGCCTCCCTTCCGCATGGATGTCTGCCTCACCCCACTAGGGCCTGTAATCGTGCTCTGGGCCATCGTGGGCCCCGTCTGCCTCCTCTGTAGCCTACATTGCTTTAAGCTTAAGGCCTGGATTGTTCAGGAGGGGACAGAGAAAGAGAAGGCCCTCTGGGTTCTAACTGCGTTCAGCTTTTGGGGAGTCCCAATCGAGGGCTGGGTAGAAGAGGAAGAGCAGGATTGAGCCCTCACTTGCCTTGTGTGTCAGCATCCATTGACTAGCTCCTATCAGAAGGTCTTGTCCATACAGCCCTCTCTAAGTTCTGATAAGCCGTTGCTCCCTTACCTCTCAGGTCAAATACTACCCCCCATTATTAGCTCTAGCTACTGCACTATCCCGTGTGGATTTGCTGCACACTGACCATGCCTTTATAAATAGTGGCATTAGTTTACTCTCCTCAAATACTCCTAACTTGAATGAGCCCTCTGTGCCTGCTAGGACTCCCAGCTAAATAACAGACCTTTGAGGAAGTCATAGTTCCTACCCTGAGTGAGGAAATGATTCTAAAAGGGATAGAGATGTGAAATCCTGTAGTTACAGAGCATGTCATGTGATAGAACAATATATGCATTGTTTCGTGGGAACACAGAGGAGATAATTATATTGTCTGTGGGAGTTAGTGAAGGCTTCACAGAGAAGGTGTCATACGAATTGGGTCTCAGAAGGTAGAGGAAGTTTACAAGGTTAAGAAGTGTTGCAGGATGTTCTAGCAAAGGAAAGAACATGTGCTGCTTATAATGCTAGGCCTTCTAAATAGGTTGTCACTAATCCTTATACTGACTCTCTAAAGGGTCTGTATTGTTGAGCCAACTTTACATGTGTGGAAACTGAAGATCAGGGAGAAACTAGGACTTACCCATCTCTTTCCAAGTAAAATTGTGGGAGCCAGAATTTGAACTTAGATTTTGTCTGACTCTTTCCCCTAGATGATGCTCATTGCCCATGGGACACAGGCAGAGAAATAAACAGTGCCTATCAATGCATAGTTGAGATAGCTGGGGTATAGAGTACATTGAGGCTAGAAAGGCAGGTTAGAGCAAGCCTTTAAACAAGGCCTCACAGGTCAGCAAGCAATGTAGAATATACTGAAAACTTACATTTGAAGCATGACATTCTCATATTTATGCTTTGAGAAAGGGGCCCTATTAGAGGAATGAAACATGGAGCACAGGAGGGAGATTCTCCGCTTCCCACCTTGCTGTGGTTTAGCCACACTATCTTCCTCCCTGTCCCTCAAACCTAATTCTTTCCTAGCCTCTGTGCTTGCTGTCAGCTGTGCTGGGGATGCTTTCCAGTGTCTTTGACAAGGCCAGCTCGTTCTCATCCACCAAATTAGCCTCAGTGGCGTCTCCTCCCAAACACTTTTCTTGCCTCCCCTCCAATCTAACACACACACCCTCTGTAGTTGTTTTCTGCCTTATTTTTCTGTTATTTCTCTCTCTGTACATGTCATGAAGTCATGATTCTGTCCTCAGGAGAATAAATGCTCCAGGACAGTGGATTTGTTTCTTCTGTTCACTGTGCCTGGCAGATAGTAAATGCTCAGTAAATGTTTTATGAATGAATGAATGAATGAAGGTTGGGAATATGTCTGATAAATGTAACTGTAGCCAAAACCATTATAGAATGAAAACAAAAGGCCTAATTTATGCGACATTGTATTAGTTCATTAGGGGTCCCATGACAAAATACAGACTGGGTGACCCAGCAACAGAAATTTATTTTCTCAACATTCTGGAGGCTGCAAATCCGAATCAGGGCGCTGGAATGCTTGGACTTTCCTGAGGCTTCACTCCTTTTTCTCATTGGGCCCTCACTTCACCTTGTCTTTGCACAGCCACATCCCTGGTGTCCCTTCCTGTTTTCATAACGACACCAGTCATATTGGATTAGGGCCTCACCCATGTGACCTCCTTTATGCTTAATTACCTCGTTGAAGGCCCTGTCTCCAAACATGATGGGTGACTATTTCAACGTATGATTTGGGGGGTACCCAGTTCAAGACTTTGTAATTGGGTTTGGGGGAGAAGGAGGACCTGAATACATATTTTTAGGCAGTAAGTACTTTTTGTGCATTTGAGAATACCAGAAGATTGGTACTTTTAAAAAGCCAGGGAGGACTTAAACATGTTTTTGTCTTAAAAATCGAGGCAGTTGTAGGGAGAAATTAAAGAGGATAGAGAGAGGATTTGATTTATGGACCAGAGTTTTAGAATAGATTAGAAGGAATGGGGATTGCAGAAGCTGGTTTGGCAGGGAGGGGTGGAAGTGCTGATTTCTGAGATCAGAGAGAAGAGAATCACAAAGGAAGAAGTAAAGAAATAACTAAATATGAAGAGAACAGTGGAAAGGGAGGGGTTTCAGCTGGGATGTGGTGTCTTTGATCACACACTAAAGGACTAGGGGTTTCAGGAGACTAAAAAGGGGAGAAGGGTTTTCAGGAACAACTGTAAAGAACACATGGACAAAACCATGGAGAGGTGGTAGAAGCAGGGGAGGGCGATGGGGATGGCTGGGGTGGCGGGGAGTGGTGGGGGGTAAATGCAGACAACGGTACTTGAACAACAATAAAATAATTTTTAAAAATTAAAAAAATAATGAACTACAAAAACAAAAGGCCTTGGAAAACAGCTCGATGGGTTGTCTTATGGATTTATCATGGGTAAAAGTTGTTGCTGAACACCATTGAGACCCCATTTGAGGTTAGGTGAGAGTAGACACAGTTCTGAGTTTTTCACCCCAGCAGTGCTAAATATTTCTGTGTTTACTTTGGTAATAGATGTGCCAGAGTTAGGTTTTACAAGGGAGGTTTACAGAGTTTACAGAGGCTGAAATTGAAAGAGCTGAGAGAATTTAGAGGACTTGTGAAGTGCTTGTAGAAGTGGTTGATTATAGTGTGCTGGCGGGATAAGGAGAAAAGTACGGTCAGGGGGCTGGACCGAGTGGAGGTCTCATGGAGAGGAAAATGTGGGTTTACAGGAAGAAATATATGTTGTTGAATGGTATTCTAGAGTCTCAAAATATGATCCGGTTTAGGTAAACACATGGGTCAAAAGTCCTCTCCTTGGCCACAGCATTTAGGTCCAGAGGTCAAAAACAAAGGAGCCAAGGGGTCAGAGCAGCGTCGGCCACTGTGCTAGCGTACAGGTAGAGCTGTAGCTAGCTCTTCATTCAGTGCCCACGCAGGGATCCTTCTTTAATAAATTCAGTGCTTGGGTTTGTAGCCACACGTCTTTGTGCACAGCTCTCTGCAAGATATGCTTGGAGAATTTTTAGAACCTCCTTGATTATACACAGCAGATCCTTCTTTCTCCAAGGGTTCGTACTTTATTAACTGTGTCTACACAGAACAATTTTCTGACCTTTTAGAAATACATGGCATCTGGTGGAGTAACTTTCAGCTGAAGTGGAGTTGTATTTAGGTTTTTATTACACTCTCAAAGGGGACATCACTGATGAATACGTTGTTGTCATTTCTGTCATCTGTATCATTTCTAAGTGATGTTCATTTCTGTCTCCGTATGGTGGGAGCCGGGCTGTCAGGGTTGTCTCTCCAGATGCATGCCGGACCATTCCCCGACTGCTTCTAAATACATTATGCCTATTATTATTTTTTGTCCAAATGGTAATTGCAGCATTCCAGTTCTGTTCTTACGGATCTCCCCGATTTGTTATGCATTCATATCTGTGTGGCTCTGGTCCGTTAAATGATTAGCCGCTGAAGGGTATGTGCTGTGTAGGCTCTTTAAAATCCTATCTAGCTTTGTGCTCTTCAGGTTTTTGCACTCACTGGCAATAATGCACATAATTTTAACTGTGAAGAATGTCATTAAATTAAAATGGAACATTTACACAGTCCCTTTTGCAGAGAATTTTGGACTAGGAAAATGAATGTGTGTGTCAGACATTTTGCAGCACATGAGAGTGTGATTTATTGATATCTGATGGCTCTGTTGGCATCAGTGTATATATTTAAAGAAGTCATGCAGCCTTTATAAATGCAAATGGGAAGTGGCTTTCCATCTTTTTCCTCGATGGAAATAGCTCATACATTTGCAATAACTCAGATTCTTCTTAGAGATTGCTCTATGTACCGTATATATTGATTTAAAAATTATACAGTTATTTTATTCTACAAATAGTGTATATAATGAAATGTCAATTTACCTAACAGATTATAAAAATTCAAAAGTATTAAAGATATGAAAAGATACTGGTATCTTAAGCCTTTAAGTAAAAGTAAGTGTGTACTTGAGATGTAATTATTTTAATGGAACTGACACTTTGATTTTTTTTTCCTTCTTCTGAAAGCATATCTTAAAGTACTTAGGAAATCCAATATTGCTTCTAGCCTAAGTCACTTACTGGTGATAGTAAATCATACAGGGCCAAAGATATCCTTTTAGACCACGCCTGGAGATTTTTATTCTTGCCATTTGAGATTTATGCTTAAGAAGGGAAGTGATTTCATTTGAGTAGTATGTATTTCTTAGCTAACTGGATACTTAACACCAAATCCTCTTTATCAGTATCCACTTTAATATATGTCAAATAATGTGTCAACTGGATTGAATTACAGATAAACAAGTAATTAATTGCATGCACTAGGCAGTCCAACAAACAGCTGATTTTAGTCCTATGCATAAGGCACTTAACTGAGGAGCTCACACTCATTTTAAGCTGGAAAACATCCCATTCTGTGAATTAGACCACTTCCTCCTTTTTAAAATTGGACACCTGAGCTGGTATGTTTGAGAGGCCATGTTTGATCAACTACCACCACTCTCATATTGGCTTATTAAATATTTAATATTGTCATTTAATATTTACTTAATTACCTTTGTTATTATCTGTATAAATCATTTAATAATATATTATATGTAATACTTAACCATCGTTTATGTAGGAATGAAGAACAAGGAATGTTAACCTTGCTTTATCATACAAATGACTGGAATTTGAGAAAGGGAGTCATGCATGTGACAGATTACACATTAGTGCCTGTCATCTTTTTTTAAAGATTTTATTTATTTATTTTTAGACAGAAGGGAATAGAGGGAGAAAGAGATGGGGAGAAACATCAATGTGTGGTTGCCTCTCACGTGGCCCACCTGGGGACCTGGCCTGCAACCCAGGCAGGTGCCCTGACTGGGAATCGAACCAGCAACCCTTTGGTTCACAGCCCGTGCTCAATCCACTGAGCTACACCAGCCAGGGCTAGTGCCTATCATTTTAATAAAGGACATTCTAGTGCCAAGGTCACCATGGACCTTTATGAACAGGTGTCACGCAGTGACACACCCCTAAATTAGGCTCAAGAGTAAGAAGAAAACTGATTTCCTTATTAAATCACCTTTAGAACTAGAACTTATTAAACACTATTTAAAAATAGTTGTGAAAATACTTTGATTCCATTTGTATCATTTATTAAAGATCATTGTAAAGAAATAATCAGTTATAAGCATGAAGTGAATACTGTAGTGATGTTTGAACCTCTGCATTATTGTGGCAGTGTAAGTATGCATATTTAATTCCCTTTCTGTCTTCTTAATTTTCATTAAAATGACACTGGCTTTTTGCCATTATCGTATTTCTTTATTAGTCCTAGAACCTAGGGGAAGATGCCTAATGCTGTGAGGAATTTCTGCAGGAGTTAATGAAGGTGAGACTAGATTGAGCTAAGAGATTACTAAAATGAAAGTGAGTGCCTGGAAAGGTTGGAAAATTCTTTGTGGGTTTTGACCAAAAGGGCCTGTAGACTCGCCCTAAACAAGACCAGCTCTGAGTGGTCAGGGCCAGAGGCCAGTGTGAAGCTCTCAGTAGGAGCAAATCTCTGTACTGCTCCTGCTCTCTGGAAATGTCCTTCAGGATTTAGTCTTCAAGCAGAAGGATGCCGCTGCAGAAAACGTTCTAGCCTTTATTTGCTAATGGGGTGCCTTCTGTCCTGTGTCCAAAGGCTAGCTGTTTTGATAGCTAAAGGGAGGCCTCACCTCACTGATATTTCCTTAAATATATGGCCAAGATGTTCTTTATTAAAGAAAGCATCCTTGCTCCTAACAAGTGCCAAACCTGTACCCGGGAAGAAGCATCAATGGGACAAACATATACTTTTTCCTGATCCATTTTCAGAGCCTGAAAGTTTTACGTAAGGCCCAAGAGTTTCTGACAGAAACCATCTCAGTGTCTAATACAGACCCAGCACCTACTGACCGCTCTCAGGACGAAGAGGTAGAGCAATAATGAGAGATAGGAAAGATTTGGCAGTTGAAAAAGGAGACCTTCTGTGACAGTTCAAAGAATAAGACTCTCTGTGTGTTACCACAATAGGATAAAAATGATTTCAACAATATCTATCAAACTGAAGGTAATTCAAAAGAATAGTTATTTTTTCAAAAATGCATTATTTTTCAAAAACATATTATTTTAAAAAATATGTTTCTGATTTTATTAATTGAAGTTTTAGGGTGGCCTATGCAATGTTCTAGATGTTGGGGATGCTGTGTTCCATGAGACAGTCATGCATCTGCCTTCATGCAGCAGGAGAAACAATATTGGAAGTAGTGCCTGTACATGAAGTTCCCTGGGAACGTAACATTGAAGGAGAGAGACAAAGCTTGTGAGTGGGCATGTGAGTGAGCTTGATGTAGTTAAGTTACTTGGAAACAGCCTGGTACTTGGGAATCTTAAGATATCTTTGGCAGAACCAGAGGAGTGCCCAGTCTATGGCGGATTCTTCTGCCGCGCTGCAGTCTGACTGGTGGGAACAGACACCGAGCACAAGGCACTATGGCCTCTATTCATTTCAGGAGTTCTTACCAGCCTTTGGTGTTTCCTCATGTCTGCTCAGCGCTCCACTGAAGAATTCCAGAATTTTCTCTCTGTGTTGCTCTGGTTCTCTGATTTTCTTTCTGCTTTGGTGTCCTCAGACTCTCAGTTTCAGTGTCGTGTTTGCCCAGCGATGGACCGTGGTGCTATTTACTGAGGAAGGGCAAGCTGGAAGAACATGTCTTCATCTTCGGTCATGTTGCATCTGAGAGGCATTTGCAAAATCTATACGGAAATTTTGAATAAGAAACTGGCCAGATAGACCTGAAAGTTAAACTGGAATTCTAAGCTGAAGTTACCATATTGTGCCATGTATAATGCACTTTTTTGCCCAAATTTTTAAGGGAAAAATAAGGATGCATATGTATTATACATGCATAGTACTAATTCTGTATCTATATAAATGGTTTTTAATTCTTTTATTTATGCTTATACATTAAAAGCATAACTCTAGAAAGCAATAACAATACCCATATGCAAAATAATACCCCAGAATGTGATCATTGGTATTATTTCTAAATATAACTAAAAATTTAATTAAAAATTAATTAAAGATTTAACCAAAGATTTTTTTCCTGCAAGTTCGGGCTAAAAACTTGGGTGCGCATTATACACAGGAGCGCATTACACATGGCTAAATATGGTAATTAAAAAATGGGTAACCATTAACAAATAGACGTTAATTAAAACCAGGGATATAAATGATATGCATTATAGAATAGAAGAAGAAGAGGGTCCAAGACGAAGGCTTGAGATTTCCAGATCCTCATGGCTTAATGAAAGAGGTTAAACTTACAAAGGGGAGTGAAAGGTAGTGAGTCAGTGAAATGAGGTAGGAGAAGCAAAAGTGTGTATCACTGAAGTCAAAGGAGTGAATATTTTAAGAGTGGCTGCAGAAGAGAATGGAAGGAGGGAATTTGGATAAAATGCTTCATCTCCTCCTGCATGTAAAAAGGAACAGAAATGGAGCAGTGCATCTTAGAATTTCTTGCTGAGTACATTGAGGCCATGGTTCTTTTAAAAGTTACAGTTGTAAATGGGGTCTTTTTGCCACTCACATAGTTGTTGTGTTGTGTGTACATGTGTACTAAAGCTATTTCTTCTTAACAGTCTTACTCAAGTTTTGATAATTTTTAGTTGTTTTTTATTTTCTCCTCTTGAGTTTTCCAGATAATCATATTACTGGCCACCAGTATTCATTTTGTCCCCTCCTTCTCAGTTGGTATAATTTTTAGAACAATTTGTTTGGTAGGGAAGAAAGACAGATTATATTAGAATGAGGACTGAGTTGAAGAGGAAAGCAAGTAGAGAATATAAACATGTCTTTTAAGAAATTTGGTTATGAACTGGACAGTCATAAGGGTAGCTGGAACAGCATAATTTAAGGAGAAAGGTGGAGTTTTGTTTGTCTGATATATTTTTTCTACCTGGGAGAGGATTTAATATGTTTAGTCATCAAAAAGATAGAGGTCACTTTCAGAGGGAGCAGGCAAAAAATCAATATAAAAACGGAAGTTATAACAATCCCTTAAAAGGCAGGGTGGAGAAGGTAGTGACCAAAGTACTGGTGCGAGATTTTTCCTTAGAAAGGAAAATGGAGAGGGAGGAAGAAAGCAGGAGAAGACCATGGGTACGAAGTTTGCTAGTAGAAAGTCTAGGGGTTTCCTATCTGGTCACTGTGGTTCTCTCCTCCCAGAGATTTAGGAATCAGAATTGTGGATGGGTAGTGATGGGTGGAGTGAGCATAGGGAAGAATGGGGAAAGCTTGAGAATGGAGATTGAAATAGTCCCCAAAGAGTGAGAAAGTGAGTTCGCTGAAAGAAGCACATAGGCTAGCAGGAGAGTGATAATTAACATTTGAAGACTTAATTATCAAACCTGCTTGCTTAAAAGAGTGAATTTTCCAAAGTACTGGCTCTAGAATGCTGAGGTCCACCACAGATTGAGCTTTTGTCATATGTGTGTATTCAAATGGAGAGAGGGGCAAGAATCTTAAGAACATTATGGACCAGAAAATCTAAATTTGAAAAGGAAGGAACTGATACAAGGAGAAGAACACTGGACCAGGTGAAAGGAGAGGGATGAGGGGCCAGCAGGAGGTCACTCTGAGATCAAGAGCCGCCACAGCAGGAACAGGAAAACCGCCCACTGGGAGGAGGGTGCGGGTCAGCATTATGGGTGATAGAGGGTTATAGGGAGTGAGCAGTTTGGGATTTTTCACCATTTTTTCTCCCAAACATCTACAGTATTTTGTCTTTTTTTAGTTATTAGTAGCTCTAGAGAAAATTTGAGTTTCCCCTTATGATTTGGAGCCTTGTGTCTAGCTTAAGACTACATTCCCTACCTCAGTTTGTACAAGTACCCTTTAAAGCGGTCTAATAATTTTAAAATATTTAAATTCCTGTTCCTTTAGATTTTTTGATGTGCAAGTCCTGCAATTTTGTTGGGTTTTTTCTTTTTCAAGACTTTGTCTATTATGTGCCCTGGTTCTATATGAATTTTAGGACCAGCCTGTCAATTTCTGTAAAGGAGCCAACTAGACTTTTGATAGAAATTGCCTTAAATCCATAGTTTTCTTTGGAGAGTATTGTCACCTTATCAACACGCAGTCCTTTGATCCATCACCCCGGATGTCTCTCCATTTATTTAGATTTTAACTTCTCTCAAGGTTTTTTAGTTTTCAGAGTTTATGACCTACATTTCTTTTGTTAAATTTATTCCTTGCTATTTTATTATTTTTAATGTTATTGTAAATGGATGTTTTCTTTATTTCATTTTTGAATTGATAAGCAGTCAGGTGTTAATGTTATCATGGTTCCCTTGTATTATACAGGGCCAGGTACGAATAATGCCCCTTTTTTATTACAAAATCATAAGCATGTAATTCTGCAACATGACAATATCACACTCAAGCACACCATATGACATTTTAGGTGAAATGTTCAAATTACTGTCCATCTCATTCAAGTCATTCACGTACCCTACCAGCCACACTCAAGCAAGCCCTGCTTCTACTGGACCCTCTACAGAAAGGGACCCTGGACCCTTTCTTCTTCTCTAAAAGAAGACAGAGAAATCACATTTCTCTGTGACCTTCAGTTCTCTTTGGCCTTCAGGATTTTACTATGATGTATGTGAACCAGCCAGCTTGTCTGGTGTACATCTCTTCATAATTTTTTTTTAAATGTGTTGAGCTTGTTTGATTTGTAGATTAATGTTTTCATAAAATTTGAGAGGCTTTGTCCATTATTTCTTTAAGTGTTTTTCTGCTTCCTTGTCTCTTCTCTGTATCACCTCTGGTTATCCATCTGTTGATGTGATTTACTGCACCCCACGTTTCTGAGCCTTTGCTTTTTTGTTCCTTTTTTATCTCTGTTCTTTAGAATACATAATTTCTAATGCTCTATTTTCATGTTTGCAGATTCTTTATCCTGCTAGTTCAAATTTATTTGTTGATCCCCACCCCCTCCCCCATGACATTTTCATTTTAGTTATTTTACTTTTCAGTTTGTAATTTCCAATTGGTTCTTTCTCATTATTATATCTCTATTGATATTCTCTCCTTGATGAAACATGGCCATCATAGCTTTCTCAATTTATTTAAGCATGGTTTGATTTAGTTATTTACAGATACTGCAGTGGCTACTTTGAAGCCTTTTGTGTTAAATGCAACATCAGGCCTCTTTAGGCAGTTTTCTTGCCTGGTTATTTTCCAGTCTATGAGTAACTCTTTCCTGCTTCTTTTTGCCCTTCTTCTCCTTCCCTTTCCCCTTCCATTCCTTCCCCTGCAACTTTTCCTTCCCCTTCCCCCTCCCCATCCCCTTTCTTTCCTTCTCCTTCTCTGTACATTTTAGGTTATACTGTATCTTGCAGCATCTGTATACTGATTCCATAGCCCCCCTCTTGCAGGGAATATTTTGTTGCTGCTGTTCTCTTGTTAATTTGATTAGAGACTTCACTGGATTATTTGAGTGAAATTGATTTCCCCTGCAGTGTGAAGCCTCTGATGTTGCTTCTCAAAGGGCATGGTTTTGGCCACGTTCAGTCTTGCTGGAGTTCTTTGTGTTCCTTTCCCTGGTTTCTCTGTTAAATCATTATAAATACCTATGTTAAATGTAGTTAGTGTTTACAGTATTTTTCCTTAAAAAGCAGAGTAACTTTTAATTGTAACTTTATCATTATTTATCATAATTTTGAGGAGTTTGTTTATATTTGCTTTGGGGAATAGGATAATCAATTTACATTAGGTTTTCAAGTTACATTTGCCATTCATAAACATTGCGAGCCCACTTCTAAGTGTTCTGTTTCCTTGGTAATCAATGGAATAAAATTAATGGTTTAGTACAGTGGCTGCGCTCAAGGACTTTACAGTCTCGTTTAGTATCACACCCAGCCCTTCGGCTGTATCAGTTGCTGTCTAATTGCTTTATCTGTTTCAACAATGCCCAGGGGCATAAATATCTCTGGTAAATTAGCTGACCTACGTTTAGCTCATTGCTCTAAGAGAGCTACCGGGCTCCTCTTAATTGCTCACCAACAAAATCTCCATTCCTTTTAAGAGCATCCTTTGGCTTAAACTGTTCTATACTCTTTTAAAAATTAGTTCCTTTTGGGAGATCATAGAAGCTCTCTATTCTTACGGACTCTCTCTACCTGGAAAAAACCTCGAGCCACTATTCCTGAGCTGGGGACAGGAGTGATACTCCTGCTTGTGCAGAGCACTGGGCGCAGGTGGCAGTCTCTGGTCTCCTCATCTTGCCTCTGCTGGGATGGAACCTTCCTGCCGTGAGTGAGCTGGAGCAGGAGCATTCCAGGTTCCAGTGTTCTTGGCCTGCCAGCCCTGGGTAAGCCACCACCTTAGAGTGACCACTGGGTAGAGAAAAGGATGCCCTGACCTCTTGGCTGTACTCGCCTGGAATTGAGCCTCTGCACTTCTGAGCTAGAGAGGATGCGGTTGGCAACCTCTCCCACGCCCCTCCCAAATTACTTCATTCCTTTTCTTGGATCTGAGAAGAGTGGGAGCCCCCTGGTGGCCGCAACCACCTGGAGCAGTTTCCCTCATAGGAAATAGGTGGGTGGAGGGAGTGGGTTTGAGCTCAAGTGGCTGAGACTCTTGTGGATATGAAGATTTAGTGGTGGTTGAATAACTGTTTCTTCCCTGGCTGTGTTCCCTTAGGACAAATTTCAGAAACTTTAACTGGTGTTTTTTTTAAATAATTTTCACTATTACAGTTGTTTCCCCGAGGAACGGGTTCACAGGGTTCCTCACATCACCATTCTGGAAGTGGAACTCGACTGCCTTTAGATTTTAATGTAATTTTATATATGATAAAAATTATTTATAATAAATAAATAGTTTATAAAAATACAATATTTTTCTCTGCTATCAAGTATGCCAAAACCACTTAGTAAATAAACCATTTTTCCCAAAAGTGACCTATTAGTAATACATGGATATATTGATATGTACAGTAATGTACATATCAAGTAAATTTTTACAATGAGATTCAGACCAAAATCTTATTTCTATGAGTAAAACACTTCAGAAAAACTGCTTGATACACTTCCTATCATATCTTTTTTTACATTTCACATTCAGACTTCAAAGAGAAGAGCTACAGCTTTGCAAAGATTTTTATATCACAGAAGCTTGTAAAAAGAAGGTTGTATTAAAAATTGATCATTTGAAAATGATACAGTTTGACAGTTTCCATTATTAATACCTTTATTGTTTAATACATTTTCTTCAAAGAAGGAGAGTATTTCTTTTGATTATGCATTTAATTTATAGTTATTTATATTTGCTTTGTAGAATGGGATCATTTATATTAGATTTTCAGTGGTCATAGTAAAATTTCGTTTTGCAGCTCGTAACTAGTGAGCATGGTTCTAAGTATCCTGTTTCTTTCGTATCCGCTGGGGATCAGTGAGTGGAAGCCTGTACGCAGGGACTTTGCAGTCTAGAAGGGTCTGATGTGCAGCCTTCACAAGCAATGTGATAAGTTCCACAACAGAAGCATGCCATTGGCACGGGGGGTTCAGAGGTCGTAATGGGATTTAGAATATATGTTCCATCTGTTTTTCTTGCCTAGACTAATTTTGCATCAAGCCTTTAGAGATTTGTTTTTATTGATTGATGCTTTAGTGCCAGAATTTGGGTTATTTAAATCTGGTGTTTTGCACATAGCGTTATCATTAAATAATTGGTAAGTGAAGGAACGAAAGAATTCATTAATGGGTGGTTGAGAAAATGCTTCCAGTGGTTCAATTCTCCTGTTTTCTTTAATCTCCTCTTGGGATCATTTCCAGAATGTTACTTTTCGTACTCTGTGTTTTCATTTAAATTATTCAGCTAACATTTTCTCTAATCAGAAATTCTGTTGAAAGGAAAAGAAGGAAGTTAGAAGAATATCTGTTGAACAGGATTGAATAAGCTCTTATTCATACTCAGATATTATTTGATATAATTAATAGCTTAGGTACATTATAATATATTAATATAGACTTAATTCTTAAGAAATAAGGAATGTTTTTTGCTTTGTGGGGTATTTTCAATTAACATGCATATATTTCATATTACGTAAAACAAAATAATTTTACAGCAATAATGAAGCCAATATTTATTGTGTTTTTAATATCAACTAAATATATTGCACTGGGAAAGGAAAAACATTGGGATACCATCCCACCAACTTTATACAGATCCATTTCCAAATCTTGAAGATACCCTGCATGTTTTTAAATTTGACTGAAAATATTTTTCTTATACCAAATGTGTTTGACAACTTTATTTAAATTTTAAAATGTGGTTAATTATTACTATAAGCTTTTATGTTATGTAAAAGGACCATATTAAGCACAAAATCACATTTTACTCTAGATTTTCAAAAACATACCAAACAACAGATAATTTCAGAAAATATAAAGTCTACATTATTTTAAGCAAGCTCTCAAATTTACTTTGGCCGTTTCTGATTTTATCAATCATCTTCCTTGGCAGTCACATTTATTTTTCTTGCTTTTCTATAGGTTAACTGTTCCTTAACATGAAGGAGTAATCAAAAGAAAACATAATTATTTCTTTGTTCTTATGTAAATGTTTTAAGTATAACATGCATACAGATAAGTGCCTGTCTGATATTTCTATAGTTTTATGAATTTTTAAAAAGTAGACATATCCTTGTAACTGGCATACAGATTTTATTTTAAAAGAAGGAGCATATCCTATTCAGAACTCTTCTCATTTTAATTCATTTGTTTATTGGCTACATTAGTTAATAAAATTATATAGGTTTCACCCTGACCAGGTTGCTCAGTTGGTTAGAACATCGTCCTGGTATGCCAAGATGTGATCCCTGGCCAGGGGACACGCAAGAAGCAACTAACCAATGAATGCATAAATAAGTGGAAGAATGAATTTATGTCTCTCTCTCTCTCTCTCTCTTCCCCTCCCTGCCTCTTCTCTCTCTAAAAATCAATAAATAAAATTATATAGGTTTCATATATATAATGCAATAATATATCATTTGTATATTATATTGTATGTTCACTACTCAAAGTCGAGTCTCCTGTTACGATTTGTGCCCCGTGTGCTCTTCTGCCGCTGCCACCCCCTTTTCCCTCTGATGATCACCATACTGTTGTCTGTGTCTGTGAAATGTCATGAACAAAACAAGCAATATAGAAACATACTCGTGGATACAGAAGACAGATTGACAACTGTTGCGGGGGGATGTTGAGGGGCTGGGTGAAAAAGGTGAAGGGATTAAGCAAAAAACAAAAACCTCGAAACTCTTCTTTACTCACTTTAGTACATTCAGTTAAAGGAACCCGCCATCCACACTTTCGTTACCATCAACTAGTGTTGTTTTTGAACCTTTTGTAAATGAAGACATTCTGTGTGTACCCTATAATTTTTATTAAGCTGAGTATTGCTAATGAGATTTATACATTTTGTTGTGTGTGGCAGTAATTAATTTATTCTCACTGCTGTATAGTATTCCACTGAGTAATCATTCAGTTTCTTTATTGACTCTCTTGATGGACATTTGTGTTGTTTTTGTTTTGGAGCTATCTTGATTGGTACTGCTCTGAACATTTATTTCTCTCTCCCTCTCTCTCTCATTTTTATTTTTTGGTTCACTAAGAACTAATGTCTTTGGGGTCTTCTTAGCTTATGCCTATGGGTCTAATTGCTGGATCATAGAGTTTCCATATATTCAGCTGGTTAAAATAGTGTTCGACAGCTTCCCAAAGTGGTTATCCCAATTTCACCAGATCGATGTGAGCAGTCAGGTTATTTCATATTCTTGTCAAGATGGGATATTGTCAGAGTTTATAATATTTTTATATTTTGGCTTTAACTTGCATTTCTCTGATGACTAATGTAGTTGAGCAACATTTTATATGCTTATATGAGTTTTGATTGTGACTGCATATAATATACACATCAATTTAGGTGAGAATTGAAACTTCTAACACATTGAATCTTCTAATCCATGAATATAGTTTGTTCTTCAATTTATGTCTTCTCTAATTTCTCTTGATAATGTTTTATAGTTTCCTTAGGAAAAGTCTTACACATTTTTTAATAGATTTGTTCCTACATATCTAATTTTTGCCATTATTTGAAATTGTTTTTATTTTTCATTGATAATATAGAAATACATTTTTGTATATTGATTTTTCCCAGTGAATGTACTAACTCACCTATTAATTCAAAGTGTATCGTTTATTTTGGATTCTCATCATATTCAATTATATTGTCTGTAACAATTCTTTGTTTATTCTTTTTATTTATTTTATTTATTTTTTAAAATTTCATCTTTATTGTTTTTTTTCCCCATTGTTATTTAGTCCCCTTATGCCGTCTGCCCCCAGCAATCACCACACTGTTGTCCATGACCATGAGCCCTTTTTCTTTAAAGCTCATGTCTTTATTACAATGTTGCACTGGCTAGTGTCTTCCTGCAGTGTTGAATAGAAGTGGTAATGGCTTCCATCTGTATCTTGTTTTCAATCTTAGGGAAAATGATACTGTTTCACTTATAAGCAGGAAGCTTAACATAGATTTTTTAATAGAAGCTTTTATCATATTAAGGAAGTTTTATACTATTTCTAGTTTTCTGAGTATTCGTCACGAGTGGTATTTTCTGCATCCATTAAGATGATTGTTTTCTTCTTTATTAATGTGGTTAAATGACCAATTGCTTTTCAGATATTAAACAAGTTTTGTATTCCTAGAGTAAACAAAAAGTATACAGACACATAAATGCAATTTGCTTAGGATTTTTACATTTATGATTGAGGGGGAACTTGGCCTCTCATATTTCTTTCTGGTAATGTCTTTGTTGGGTTTTGCTAGTAAAGGTAATGCTGGCCTCTTAAAATCATTTAGTAAATACTTGATGGGAAAATTTTTATTAGATTATTACCTTTCAAAATGGAAAAAAACCACTTGTAAAGTTATCTAAACCAGGAGATCTCTATGTGGAAAACTTTCTATTACAGATTCAATGTCCTTAGTAGATGTGGAACTTCTCTTAAAATCAGTTGTTTTTTATTAATTTTGTGTTTTGAGAATTAAAAAGATTAACAGTTTCACTGAAATTTAATTGGCATAAACTATACTGCACACACTGAAAGCGTACAGGTTGATACATTTTGACACAGGTATGCATCCATGAAATGAGTCCTACAGTTAAGGTAATGAGTAGGTTCATCACCCCGAAGAAGTTCCTCATACCCTTCTGACATCTGTGCTACAGTGAGCCTTCCAATCCATAAGCGTTGTATGCTCCATCCCCTTCTTTTACTTGGGCCTGCTTTAATTATTTAATGTTCTGTAGTTCTCAGTGTATCGTGGGGTTTTTTCAGCCTCTGCACTAATGATGCTTTATGCTGAATCTCCTTCTGTTGGGGCATGGGCTTGGGGAGGGCTGTCCTGAGCATTGTAGGGGCTTGGCCATCACACCTGGCCACTACATGCTAGAACTGCATGTCAGTGAGATCCCACTCCCCTCGTCCTAACAATTGAAAGTATTCTCTAGATATTGTTAAGTGTCCCCTGGGGTACAAATCTCTGAAGGCTGCAAAGTTGAGAACACTGGAATAGAGGGACTCACACATCTTTCATTTGCATGTATTTATTCCAAAGCATTATTCACTCTAATGTATATAGATAGTATCTTTCTAAAATTTCATTTTCTATTTGGTGCTGATATTTAGTGATGACACTGGTTTCTATGGATTGCAATCCAAAAATTTTGATAGATTTATTTATTAATGCTAATTATCTTCATCAATTTAGGAAAAAAACTTGAGATGACGTTTCAAAATAAGTTATAAAATGGCCAATAAATATATGAAAAGTTGGGCATGAAGTAAACACATATGAAACCATAATGAAATACAACCACATACCCGGGAATATGGCTGGTATTACAGGCAAATATAAAACATTTAGAAATGTATATACAGACAACAAGTGTTGGTGAGGAAGTGAAGCATGTGGAGCTCTCGCTTTGGTGGGCGTGTACAACCACTTTGAAAAATAGTTTGACAGTATTTATAAAAGTTGATCCAGCATTAAAATGTCTACATTTATACTTAATGAAATTATATATCTTTACCAAAAGACATGAGCAAAAATATTTGTAGCCATACTGTTCATATGATTCAGAATCATATGACCATTTTGACCATAAGATTCAAAATTTGGAAACTACTAGAATGCCCATGAACAGCAGAATGGATACAGATTTCTGTGTACTATTCCTTTGTTTGAACTTACCACACTGAGTGAACAAAGGACCTCCGCGTGCAACAGTATGGATGAATCACACAGGCAAGCCACGCATGAGAGCCCAATACAAAAGTATATGTACAGTGTAATTTTATCTCTATAAAGGTCAAAGACAAGCAAAACTAAATGTGGTGTTACATTATCCTTGGGGATTAGCCCCTGGGAGGGGTGGGGACTTCTGCTATTACTGTTCTGTTTCTTAATCTGGATGCTGATACCATGAGAGTTCAGTTTGTGAAAATAAACCAAACTATACATTTGTAATTTCTCACTTTCTATGAAAAGTTGTAAAACAGTTCAATGAAAAGTTGTAAAAATCGTTAAAAAAAAAAAAAAGAAAAGCCACTACTCTTTTCCCCATAATTTATTTGACTCTGCAATGGCCAGTCTGCTCTATCACACCTGCAATGAGAGCTGTCTTCCTCCTCCTCCTCACCAGCACTTCCTGACCACCTCCCCTTCCACCACTGCCGCTAGCCCACGTGCCCTGAGGTCGGTGTGTCCGACTTAAAAGCTGCATCGTGGACTGTTATTTTTTTGTCTGCTATTTGTACCTTACTTCCCGGATAACTGAGTAAGGGTCAGCTAGGAAATTATATTTAACATTAGTTTCAGTTTAAAAAATTGCATCCACATTTGAAATGTATTGTCTAAACAGTTGTTCATAATTAACTTAATTTTTAAAAATTTTCACTTTTACTTGGTCATAGTTAGAGAAAGGGATGTCTGTTAGCTTCTGAATGTGTTCAAAGACACAAAAAGTATACTCTTCCTTTTAGTCTAATTATTAAAGACATATATCTCTAGTCTTTTTAAATAGTAATGATTTCAACCAATATAAATTTTCCTTGAATTTATGTCCTTGAGTTGATTATCTAATTTTGAATTCCCTGATTATTTACATATGAATCTGTTGGTGAACTTTTTTTTTTAATTTCACTTTCTCTTTTGTTTCTTTCAAACATGAAAGGTTTGTGCATTAAGTTACTGCCTTTAGCCACAGAACGAGACATGTGGGTTTCCAGTTTACCTGGCAGCATTAAGCTTTTGATCCTATTTCTTTATTGAATATTTGGGAAATTTTGTTTTATTGTTTACAGAAAATAAATTTTACCAAGCTTTTATTTTATAAGTATTTTTTAAATTGATGATACAATCAATTTATATCTATAAAGCACTGCTGTTTATGCATATCATTGTATTATTTTAAAATGTCTTTTTTTCATTTTTTTCAGGTTCATTATTTCATTTAGATTTTCTGTTTTGTTTCCTTTATTTTGGCCCAACAGAGCTGTTCTGTCACTTTAGAATGAATGTTAGATAGCATGGTTTTTCTTGGATTGATTTCTAAATTAACTAAATTACATCTTATTTTGTAAGCAGATGTTTGAATTTATTTTATTGCCATACTTTCTCTATTCCTTTTGGTGAAATAAATCATTTTTATATTTGTGATGTGGATGGCTTTTACATTTGTTCTTTATTTTGCCTTTATATGCAAATTTCATGAATATTCTTCCCATTTAATTTTTTATTTGATTTTGTGCCATATGCTTCAAACTGGCTTTCAACATATACATGATTTTCTTCCAAAATTTAGTTTGGCTCCCCTTCCCTAATTTTATACAATATTTATATAACTGCAGTTTATTCCTATTTATGAGGTAAGAACCATATTATGGACTATCTGAACTCCAAAATGCATTAATTGTTAACTTGTCAGGATATGGTTGTTATTTAATTAGATGGAAACATTTTTCAGTTATTACGATAATGAATTGTGACACTGGTAACTGATTTTTAAACAGCTTGGAATTTTGAAAGCCATTCCCTTTATCACTTGAATAAAATGCGGTTGTTGACTTGACTGTCTGCACGCGGGTCAGCTGTGTCCTGCGCGTGAGGGCGTTTGGTGGAGGAGAGGGCCGCGTCTGCGCATGTCCGTGCACAGGCCCTGCTGCGTTCGCGCGGGGCGCTTCCCGCAGGATTCCTCTCAGGGGTCTCGCATTCGCAGATGTTTGGTCTAGTCGCTTGTATATCGTTCAGCAATACAAAACTTCTGTCAAAAAGATTAAAATTCTCTCTATTCCTCCAGTTACTGGAAAAAACAGCAATGCAGTCATGAAATATGAAGTCCTTATTTTCTTACATTTTCATACTATATGAAACTAATTAGTTTCACATACTCCTGCAATGTCTAGTTTGTGGACAAAGGGTTCTTCTTTAGACATTATCATTTGCTTGCTAAGGTGAGAATAGAATTAAAGGGAAAGTAGATAATGTTGCTTTAGCAAAATTTTGAGCACTATTGTTAATCCTATAAATAGTTATTAGTTTGCTAAAATTCTTATATTCTTTTTAATGTGTATTTGTCCATAGTGGTTAATCATAAAGTATGATGTTAGCTCTTTGTTTTCCATATTATTTATTGCAAGATATTTGCTTCAGATATTCACCATTTAGAAATTGACTGCCCCCCAACAGACGCTCCTCTGACATCTTTAAGCTCGTTGTCTAAGAGACTCTTTAGCTACCTTGTGCACCAGAAAGTGTTTAGCTCAGAGCACCAGGGTTATGAAATTCCTGAAGTTTCGTGTGTGTGTGCATATGTGTGTGTGCACCCATGGGGTCATGCAGTTGTCTGTTTATATTTAGGATGTAGCAGTCAAGGCAGAGACTATGTTGTTGTAACAATTTCAGAAAAGGGCGGCTCAAACATAATAGCAGCTTTTCTCTTACCTAATAGCGCACAAGTAGGTAGTTGGTCCTTGCCGATTGGGTAGTTCTACTGTTTAGAGTTGCTCGTTCCCAAAGGTTGAAGCTGGGACATTCACGTTCTACTCAGGGATTATGGAGGGCACGTTTACAGAAATATCATACAAAGGACAATATTTGCTCACATTCCTTTGTTCAGTTCTTAGTCTCATGGTCACATCTAACTGCAGGAGAGTGGACATGTCATCTCTAATGCTGTTCAAAGCTAGGGTAGGTGTTTGGTAATAGGCAAGAATGAAGGACAGGATGGATACTGGAGACAGTCTGCCATGCAGAGTTTTCATCCACAGTTTTCATAAAATGTAGAAAAGGCATCACGATTCCAAAACTTTTAAAACTACTGACATAGAATAAAAGTTCTCAGAAGCAATGACCCTATTTTTTTTTAAGATTTTATTTATTTATTTTTAGAGAGAGGAGAAGGGAGGGAGACAGAGAGGGAGAGAAACAGCAATGTATGTTTGCCTCTCACATGGCCCTCACAGGGGACCTGGCCTGCAACCCAGGCATGTGCCCTGACTGGGAATTGAACCAGGATCGTCTGGTTCCCCGCCCATGCTCAATCCACTGAGCTACACCAGCCAGGGTGCAATGACCCTATTTTTAAATACAGATTTTGTGAAGCCTTTTTACTGTCTTTAAAGTCATAGAAAAGGTAACTTCCCTGCACACATATTTTTTAAGTATGTAAATAATATATTGTAATTATGGTATGCAAGAGGAACATAAATTATTATTAATAAAACCTTATGTGTTCCTGTATATAAGTGGTCAGACATGAGCATTTGTGAAAGCATGATGGAGAGTGTAATAATGCACATGTATGTAGAATGACTGTGAATTCTGTAGCAGCAATCAGAGACTGGCATACATATCGTAGATTGTCGATAGAAATTTAAAGTTAACTTCAGTAGTGCAATTTTCCATAAACAACTTTTATAAAGGTTCTGAACATAGCAAGTTATAGTATTTCCTCAAAATACACATTAGGTGCGTTCCTAGAAAGAAGACTCAGTATGTATAAAACCCATGCAAGAAGATGGTGCTGTGCTCTTGCCTTGGGTCATCATAGCAGGTGTTTTGCTTGCTTGCATGTCCATTGAGTCATTTATATGGCATTGGGGTGCAGGGCAATATTCTGTTGTGTGGACTGTATGCACATTGCAGGACCTCTGTATCTTTTCTTTTTTTTCATATTTATAAAATTTATTTCAGAGAGTTGGGAAGGGAGAGAGAAAAAAGAGGGAGAGAAACATTGATGCATGAGATACACTGATTGGTTACCTCTCTCACACACACTCCCCACCCCCACTGGGGACCTGGCTCACAACACAGGCAGGTGCTCTGACCAGGAATTGAACCAGCAACCTTTTGATTTGCAGGCCAGCACTCAATCCACTGAGGCACACCAGCAAGGGCTGTATCTTTCTTTTTTCCCACTAAAAACGAGGAATGCCCAATAATTGTGAAAAATACCCCCCCACACACACACACACTTCAAGTGCCATTTCTTATTTTTAGAAAGTTGTCTCCTAGAAGTCACCCTGGCCTTCTGCTCTTTCAGTTCTTCATGGTAGCTGCGCACTCACACATACGGTCTAGTCCTTTGTATCTTTGCAACGTCAGTTCCCGTTTTCTAGTGCAGACGTGGTCAAGGATTCAGATGGCCTTCAGTGCAGGTGGCCATGAGCTTGTGGAATCACACCATTCATTGAATTTGTCAGCACCTATTTTCATCCGAACTCTGTTGCACCCTGTTTTCATTGAGTGGTGCTGTTCGGGGTTTGATCTTCGGGATCACTGTTGTTTTGTTCCTCTTTGCTCCAACCTATGTCATAGACTATTGGATCTGGAAGAAACATCATAGATCCTCTATTTTAATCACTTCATTTTACAAACCTTTTAAATGAGTTTCATATGGTTACAGTAACTTGCCCGGGGACATATGGTTCATTCTAACTCTAAAGTGGGCCAAGGATATTTCTTATTACTCCCATATTTCCCTTGGGAAGCAAGCATCCTTTTTATTCTGTCCAGTTTTCCTCCAACTCAGTTTTAGAGCACAACTCATTTCCTGAATTGGTGGTATTTTCTAGACCCCACCCTGCCCCAGGTTCCCCTGCCCTCCTCATCCTGGTCCTTTTTGTGTGGCTCATGATGAGCTCATACTGGACGGACCTATACTTCTACTATGCTTCACTCTACTTCTGTTTGCTTAAATTTGCTTATTCATGTTGAATTCATTTCTAAGTAGGGGCATTTTCAAGCCCCTTGTCCATTTTTTGATAATTAGTGTAGTTAAAATTTATACTTGGTGAAGTTACTTAACTGGGAACAAGTCGAGTGCAATGCTTTGAGAGGCAGCGAACCTGAATGAAGGTGGAGGGCTCTTCCCATGGCGCTAGGAACCTCTCGTCCCTCAGCACAGGCTGCAGCAGTGACTCAGGACAATGGACGTGAAGGTCCGGTGAGGTCTCAGTATTTTGGTTTGTTTCAGCCATTTTCAGTTGCTTTGTCCCAGCATACTGGTGTGCCACCACAATTTTTACAACATGCAATACCTGACTGTTTAGTCAGGGGCACTGATCTCTTTTCCCTTACTTTGTCCAGTAAAAAAAATGACAACTGGCTACACAACAATAGCCATCTGGTGTGAATGAATAAAAATTATATCTGGGTTTTTTTTTTGTCAGATTGGCAAAAATATAGTTTTTGGTGTGCTGCAGAATTTTAGTAATTAGTTTATATGTGCCATGGGATGAAAAAGGTTGAAAATCACTGCTTTATTTTATTTCTGCTTCCCAATGAAGTACTTCATGGTATCTATGCTTTCGGGCTGAGTACCATGTGGGAGACCACCGATCTGACTCCCTGCGTGAGCTCACTGAACTAACTGCGTTATGCACGTGTGTTTTTTCATTGAAATTCTGGATCACGTGACCTTACTAAGATTTTTATTTATGCTCCCTGTTTTCTCTCAACTTTTGTTCCTTTTCCTGCTTCTGAACCAGCAAGTTCTCTTTAAAACTGTGCAAATGCAGTCTTACCACTCTAAAACCAACCGACATGTACGGGTCTGCCATGTACATTAGCATATTAAAGATGGTAGGCCTATATTTTCCATCCCAGTATTACCTCTTTGCTTGTCACATAAGCTTTTTAAAATGTCATTTAGACATTTTATCACAGTCAGTTTAGCCTTCTCCTATTACTCAAGCTACAGTAACTGAAAGAGGGGTGATTTTGTTGTAGGGAGTGGGCCCAGTGTGGACTTGCAGTTATCGAAATATGGTGAATAATGCCTCAGACATCATCATCACATGAGCAATATTTTTGTCATTAGCAGTGACGTTTCTATTTTTAGCTTTAGCAAGAGTGATATATTTTTCATATATATCAAATAATTACAGAAAAACCAAGACTCTTAAAACTGATTTTATTTTTTAGATCTCTTTGCATTTAAAAAGTATTGGGATCTATATGATTAAAAATTTTACATTTTGAGATGTAGGTAAAGAGACACAAGGCAGCTAATGAAGAAAAAAGAGATGGAATGTGGTTATTATATCAGAAACTCCCCGAGAAAAGGCCCCGCACTTGAGCACACGACTTATTTCAAGGATTCCTGAGATCAAAGGCAAAAGTCAAATACAAGAAGTCACATGAACCTTTTTTTTTTTTAAAGAATCATTAATTTATATGTGGAAAGTACCAAACAGTATTTAAATAATGTTTCAGTGGGAATTTTGTAAGAATGGCGAGGACATGATTCACAAAGGCCATTTTGTATTCTGGCCTCTGATGACGGGTTGAGAGTTCTTTAAATTGGGATTCAGGGCCAGATTAGTAAAGTCGAGTTTAGCTCTGTGCTTCTGGAGTGCTTTGACTCGGTACAGCTACTGTAGGCAGCATTTCTGACAGTGAACATGAGCTGTAGGAAGAACATCATTCCCACAGAATATTCTTTGGAGAGCAGTGCTCGGAGCTTTCCAGAGCACGAAGAATCTTGCACTCGTTTGCATAGTAAAGGCTCCAGTCTCTGTAGTGAAGAAAATTATTGGACTTTGTGTCAACAATGTTTCTCAAACTTAAGCAATCATAAAATCTTTTATTTCCCTAGGAACCTCCCATGGATTACCATCATAGGATGTATTGGGGAAAATGTGGAAGTAAAGCAATGGAGGTTTGGCATGTCACTAATCTGTGGCAGAAGTATTATGTTCCAAATAGCGGGTGATGGGTAGGCATTCTCTATCACTAAGGAAAGGAGAGCTGGATGTCTTAGGATTTTCTGCCAGATGCTCAGTGTCAGTGTGATTTAGGCGGCATGTTTGGCATTTTGTTATGAAAATTTAAAGGGTGATTTAGAGTCTTATCTTCATGAAACTCTCCCCCCACGGTATGCTGCTGTAATGTGAACTGCTGGCTTGTTATATGTGTTACAGAATCACTTTTTTCATGGTCTTTGGTTCTTTTTGCAAGTGGACTTTTTTTTTCTCCAATAAACAGTACTCAATCCTCAAAGTGGAGAACGTTTAAAGATCACTCCGTGTGATACTGTTTAGTTGTACTCGTGTGGCCTTGCCCAGGGTGCAAGAAATAGAGACCGGCTGAGGGGGAACAAAAACCCTTTCAGTAATTACAGGGAGGAAGAGGGAATGTGCATTGATTTAATTCGAAAATAAACATTTTTTACGCTTTGGAAGGCTGCATCATAGCAACATAACTGTGGTGTTGCTGACCCTTAGGTGAAAGTTACCATCGGCTGTCTGTTTTTCTTCCTCTTTGTTACCTTATATCAAAGACAGCAACCAAAAGCATAAAAGCAACTAACCTCATACAACTAGTTGTTTATACACCCTCAGGAAAGTATATTTTGGGCGGCATCATCACGAGACTACATAGGGTTACATAGATACATCAAATATTGGTGCAGCTAAACTGCAACAGAATTAGCTCATTCGGCAGTATTTCCTAGGCACCTACTCTGTCACGGGCGCGGGTCCCGGGACTCATCGTGGTCACCGTCTGCTCTGTCATCGTAATCTACCTTCTTTGATAAAACTGCTCTGAGTCCTGTATTCTCTGCTCCTGGTCCCTAGAAACAGACACACGCGCACACACATTCACACGTCAACCAAGTTTCTCTCAACTAATGAAGAAGAAGCAATCAAATGAGTTTTTTCTCCTCCCCTGTATTAGTTCTCTGTGCTGTGTACCATATTACCACACATTTCAAGGCCTTAAAATAGCACGTATTTATTCTCTCAACAGTCCCATGGACTAGGAGGCTGGGCACAACCTAGCTTATTTCTCTGTTTGGATCTGAGGAGGCTGAAATCAGGCTCCACTCTCACCGCAGCTCAGGACCCCCACCCACGCTCCTTCAGGTTGCGGCGGCTTGTGCTTCCTGCAGCCGTAGGGGGTGATGCCCTCAGCTCTTAGAGGCCACTGCTCTCTGTAGACAGATTCACAGCATGGTTTTCACATCTTTGAGGCCCCCAGGGGTGTGTTCCTGCCTCCTTTGGTTAAGATGGAGTCTTTTATAACATAGACAAGAAAGTGACAGCCCATTACCTGTCCCATTTTTACATAGAAAAAAGCCGCAAGTTCTTCCCATACTCAAGGGAAGGAGGGCTATACAGTGCACAGGTGTGACTCATTGGGTGTGTCTGTCGCACCTGCTACCAAATAATAATAATTATTGTTATAAGTGAACTTCTTCAGATCTTTCTCTAAACCAGCACTAAGCAAAGCATTTTGCATGTACTTATTGATTTAATTCTCATAAAAACTCTATGAAGTCAGTAGTTTATTATTATTACTTTACAAATGATGAATCTGAAGCATGGAGAGAGGTGGATCCTTCTCAGGTAAGAATATCCATTTTTTTAAAAGAGTAAAAAGGCACAGACAACAACAAATCTTGGTGCCGCATATCCCTCCAGCTCCCACACTCTCACCAGTTCCCTTCCTAACGAGCTTCCTTACTTCCCTTTCCGGTTGTGCTGCTCTCCTTCCTCACTCACCCCGGGCTCACTCCTCCCCAGCACTCATGTACCTCCCTGCCTGGAAGTGAGTACCTCAGAGAACCCTTCTCGCACACACACACCTAGAACGTTCTCACATTGTACTTGTTACACAATTTGTCATCACGACTTTAGAGGACAGGGACCATATGTTTTTGGTTTGGTTTTGCTGTTGGTGTTGTGGTATTCCCAGCACCCAGCCCATAAAGGTTCTGAGTGGAAGAATGAATGCCTGCGCATTAATCAAAGGACATCCTGTGAAATGGAAAAGGCGCCTTCCAGCCCTGGCTGGCGTGGCTCAGTGGGTTGAGTGCTGGACTGCAAAGCGAAGAGTTGCCAGTTCAATTCCCAGTCAGGACACATGCCTGGGTTGCGGGCCAGGTCCCCTGTAGGGGCCACACAAGAGGCAACCACACATTGGTGTTTTTCTCTCTTCCTCTCTCTCTAAATATAAATAAATAAAATCTTTAAAAAAAAAAGGGAAAAGGTGCACTCTGGGGCTGAAATCCTGCTTTACCAGTTATGTAAAAACTTCATGGTTGTAGGTACTAAATTAATTATAGTTATTATTGTAGTTATATATTATTGTATTAGTGAACAATTAAGTAGATTGGGGCCATTGTGTAATTGAGGAGAGGAGCAAAGACATAAATATTAACATACTAGAAAGGGGGAATTAAAGGCATACTAGATACCCCAGCCTGGAGGTTCCGTATAGCTTCGTTTTCTTCTCTGGGCACTTACAACACTGTTATAATGGACATTATCCTTTTCTTTCATATGCTTGGGACTCGGCTCTTGTGGCAGCAGAAGTTATCTGTCCATTTCACAGTTCTTGGCACGTAGTAGATGCTTATGAAATGTTTGTTAAAGAAATGAGTGACTAATAGTCACTTAAACACAGCTGCTCAGTGTATTTCAAATATAAACATGATTTATTGATTCCAGCTACATTATAACATAACTTTATTTTATCTGCACAAGAATATGAGCTAAATTTTCAGTAAATAAAACATTAGTATGAGGGGGGACCGAAAAAACCTGGAATTTATTTATAAAAAATTGTGTATTTAGTCTTACATATTTAAGCTTCAGTCACCTTTAACGTACTCTCTGTTTGATGCAATACACCTATCAAGATGTTTTTCCACGGCTCAAAACAGTTTTTGAACTTGTCAATTTTGATGCCTTTTAGTGCTTCTGCTGTTTTTTGTTTCACCTCTTTTACATCCACAAAACATTTCCCTTTGAGGGCTTTTTTCACCAGGGGAAACAAAAAATAAGTTGCTTGGGGTGAAATCGGATGAATAAAGAGGATGGGACATGGGGCTCATGCCGTGTTTGGTCAAAAACTACTGAACACTTACACAGTGTGGGCAGGTGCGCTCCTAAGTCAGCCATCGTGAAACGGGCAAATGACTGAAAGAGTCTTCAACACAATTAACCAAAGCCAAATACAGCCTCTTGCAATAGCACCAGCTGATATACTATGCAGATGGGTTCCTAGAACGCTCACATAGTGGGGGAAGCCTGTATTAGAAGGGGCTTGGCCTCCAGAAGATAATTCCATTTTGGGGGAGGTCCCCCTTCCTATTCTGTTTCATGATTGGTTACATTGAAAGTTTGCTTCTTTAATATTCCTCCCACAAAGGAAACATTGATGGAAATGAAGAGATCTTCTTTTAAGACACATACACATTGTCAACAGGTTCAAAATTTTATTGATATACATTTGGATTGAAAAAAATCATTTCTTCATCAAAGCTGATCAGATTGTCCCAGTATATGGCCAGGGGTTGTCCACAAAGTTTAATGAAAAAGATGAACCATAAATATCAAAACACACTTCTTTAATTTTGAGCAGTTGACTCATCTTGATCTGTGAATGACTCTACTTTTTCTTTAGCTGTTTTTACTTCATTATTCTCACCTGTTTCACCACAGGAGGCATTTCCTCCGAGCAGGGCTCCCACAGCTGCGGGAGGCGTTATGGCACTTTGAGTAGAATTCCTCCCTTTGAAGTTTGGAAAGAGGATGAATCTTAGGAAAGGTGGCAGAATGTAAGAATGTAGAATAATGTCATTAGAGGATAATGTGCTTTTAATATTGTGCAGAAGTTAAGGAAAATCCCATGTAAGCACAGTGATTGAAACTCAATAATTGAAGCTGTTTAAGAATCAATGTCAAGATTATCTTTTTGAAATGTATTTCTAATGTATAGTACATTCTTCAAATACGGTTTTCCCTATTGCTAACGCTGAAATTCTTTTCAGCAATTAAGAGAAAATCTCTTTTTTCCCACACTGCTAAAGAATTCCTCTTTCCCATGAGTTCAGGTCAGGGAAATTGCATGCCAACAGGTCTTGCTGTAGGCGATGGCCTTACGCCTCTGCCTCTGATTGAATGTCTTCTCCGCAGACTTGTAGGGTTGAGCAGGTCATCTGGGGGAAGGAAGAACATTTCATCTGGGAGGCACAGAGATTTTGTTCCAAAGAAGACCATTATCTCAGCCAAGTGGTTAGCTGGCTTACAAATTGTGTCACTAAAGGAAGAGGAAAATTTTATATATATTGTATATGTGTGTGTGTGTGTGTGTGTGCATGTACACACATTTATGTGGATATATGTGTGTAGGTAGACGTAGAAAAAGATATATGTCTGTACACTGCAGCTTCATTCCCTGGAAGGGGCATGTGCAAGAGGCAATCCATTGATGTTTCTCTCTCACATCAATGTTTCTCTCCCTTTTTTATCCCTTCCCCTCTCTCTAAAAATAAGTAAATCTTTAAAATAGACAAATGAAATTAAGTTCTAGCATATCAGAGAATACTTATAGTAAAGTATAGTAAACCACATAGTTATGGTTATATGTATTAACATATATTTATGTTATGTTTAATGAGAATTCTATAGTCAGTTTTCACAAGTTATTATTTTATAATCTTTGGTTTTCAAAGCCCTTTGCAATGTACATACTCAAAAATCTCACTTAATAATTAAATATTGCTGTGACCTTCTCCTGCCCGCTCCTCTGCCCGAAGAACTTTATTCTAGTGAAGAATTGTACCTGGGATCATCCTGAGTATGGCGGAGCTTCCGTCTCCCAAATGCTTCCGTGCTCAACTTGACTCCTGGAGATTTTGCACTAATATTATTCCCCAAAGGAACAAGTAATAGGAGAAGAAATCAGCTCAGCTCAGAAGAGGGAGTTTTATTATAAATGCAAGTTTAAGCCCTATAATGACAGTGATAAAACAAGAAGCCTTCCACTTTTATATCGAAATGTCGACTTTTGTTGGTAATATTTTCTCTTTGAGATTTCCCTTTTGTTCACATCCACTTAATTTCATGCATACTTTTAATTAGATGGAGGGAGGGTAGAAATAGTGTAGCTTCCCCCTTTAATATCCATATAATTCCAAATAGTCTTGATTACAACTTTAAAATGATAGTCTTTAATTTTTTTAGAAAAGTTGTTATGCGCACTTATATTTTGATATACTTTTTAAAAAGGAATGTCAAGTAATTGATTCAAGAAGTGGGCTTTGAAACCAAGGTTGTTTTAAGTTTGCCAACAAGTTTATTATATTATCTTTTACATGCTTTTACTATTTTATTTGTTTTGAATATTTGGTTCTTGCAATGTACTGAAAATTATTCCATGTTCAGATCATGGAGATTTTCTTTCGTTCATTCAACAGGGACTTAATATCTGGCACCTGCAAACACTGTGCACAGTGTTTCCCATTAGACTGCCCTCACAGTGATACGTCACAACACAATGCAGCGTTTCTCACGGTGTATTCTGGAGACCACTTCTTCCATGAGATACTGATTATTTTTTTTTAACTTTTTTTTTAAGATTTTATTTATTTTATTTTTAGAGGAGAAGGGAGGGAGACAGAGAGGGAAAGAAACAGCAATGTACAGTTGCCTCTCACATGGCCCTCACAGGGCACCTGGCCCGCAACTCAGGCATGTGCCCTGACGGGGAATCGAACCAGGACCGTCTGGTTCCCAGCCCACGCTCAATCCACTGAGCTACACCAGCCAGGGCAATACTGATCATTTTTATGTGAGAAGATTACAAGGTTACAAAGTTTGGGAAATACGAAATGATAAATATATTCTTAAGGGTTTAAAACAAATTCTGCCATTCCTGACTGATTTGGCTCAGTTCTTTGGGCATTGTTTAGCAAAGCAAAGGGTCACTGGTTCAATTCCCAGTAAGGGCACATGCCCAGGTTGCAGCTTCATTCCCTGGAAGGGGCATGTGCAAGAGGCAGTCCATTGATGTTTCTCTCTCACATCGATGTTTCTCTCCCTTTTTTCATCCCTTCCCCTCTCTCTAAAAATAAATAAATCTTTAAAATAGACAAATAAAATTAAGTTCTAGCATATCAGAGAATACTTATAGTAAAGAAAACTATTTAATCATATTTAGTGAATATTATTATTTAGTGAATTATATTTATTGGATGCTAGAATCATTTTCCTTTGGATGGGTTACCCATTAAAGTTAAAATTACCTATTAAAATTCCTATTTTGAAAAGCACAGTTTGAGAAATACTGTCTTATTTCAATTTTGGAAAAAGCATTCAGAAAGCGTAGGGTAAATTGTCTTTAGTATATCATTGGTCCTAGCTCCTTCACTGATACTCTCTTTCTCAGCCACCCTTTTTTATTTTTATGCTTAACTTTCTGCTTACAGAATTATATTTTCTCTTATGGGTAAAACTTGAGGCATACCCTCAGACCAGGGGGTAAGTGGTTCAGTGATAACAGTTTACATAGTTCTCTGCTCATCACTCTTTTGCTATCGCATTCAACTCCCAGTTAGACTCACTGCCGAGGTTGGCTTTGCTGTAAAGACCCTTGTGGTTGTTTTTATTGGACGAGAGCTGACATAGTATACTGCACAAAGTGTCGACCTAAATGATTCTACACACTGGATAAATATTAGCACATGTATAACACAAATCATTTTCTTGAAACACTTTCTTTCCTTGCATCTATGATGCTACTTGCTCTGATTTTCTCTCTGATGGATTTTGCTTAGTCTTCCTAACTATTAAGTTTTCTGCTCATCCCTTCTGCATTGGTGTTCCTCAGGGCTCTGCTTTAACCATTCTCTATTTTATTAATTCTCCCTGTTATCATCCATGTCCATATTTTCAAGTATACTTTCTTTACTAATAATTCCTGATTTTCTGTGCTCAATTCCACCCTCACTGTGGAGCTTCTTGCCCAACCTGAGTTATTGATTAGCATCTTTACTTAAATGCCTCCAAGATATTCTCATATTAGCCTGTCCAAAGAAAAACCTATCATCTCTTTGTCCAAAGCTCTGCTCCTCCTTGTGCCTTTTCCTTTCTTTCAGATGTCTGCTGCCAGCATGTACCCGGTTACACCGGCCTTATTCCTGGGAGTCCTCTTGCATGCCTTTATTGTGTTCACCACTCATAGGCTCACTCAGCCCCGTCAGTTCTGCTTCCTGTGCCTCTCTTGAATGATATACATCTTTACTCCCACCGCCTGAACAAACTTTTATCATTTGTACTTTGGCTTTTGCTTGATGTTTTTTTTTTTTTTTTACAGAAGTCCCTGTCTCTAGTCTTACCCATGTCTGGGGCTTTCTCTACCCACATGGAGGACAATACATCTCAGACATCTACGTGGAATTCCAATCAACATTTCAACCTTAATTGGTTCAAAACCAAACCTTCTCCTCCCTAAGTCTTCTCCATTTTAATAAATAGCAGTTTCATAATTTTAATTGCCAAGGCCAGAAGTCTTTGGTGTCATCCTTGCCTGCTTTCTTTCTCTCATACCACACATCTAATCCATTGTCAAGTCTTGTTGGCTCAGCTCTCGAAGTATAATCAGAACCCAGACATTTCTCTCCATCTGTGCTGCCGTCACCCTAGCCCAACCTCCTCTCTTTCCTGGTTCTGCAATAACTGCACACTCAGGTCCCTGGTAGTCTTTATCTTCTAAAGCTGTGCTGCCCAGGACTAGCCACCTATGGCTGTTGAGCAGTAGAAATATGGCTGATCTGAATTGAGATGTGTTATAAAACTACACATTGGCTATTGAAGAATTAGTATACAAGGAGAATGAAAACTATCTCATTAATAATATTTCACATTCATTATATGTTGAAACAGCATTTGGATAGGTTGGATTATAAATAAGTTAATTTCATGAGTATATTTTTACTCTTTCAATGTGATCACTAGACAAAGTAAAATCATGTATGTGGCTCACACTTAAATTGCTTTCAGACGGCATTACTTTAAAGTCGTCTTTAAACATAGCAGTCAGAGCAATCCTTATGAAATGTCAGCTCTTTTCAATTGTCAGGCCCAAATCTGCTGAAGGTTCCCAGCTAAATCGAGGAAAAGCCAGCTTTTCCATTGGGCTACAGCACCTAGCATGACCCTGTCCCCTCATTCCCGTTCCTCCCACACCTAAGGTCTTCCCAGCTCTTAGGGCCTTCTTGTAAGTCCTGCCTCCGTGCTTCTATACTCCCGTCCCTTCCTTCATGTCTCTCACTCTTCCCCAGACGGCTGCCTGCCTCACTTCCTCACTTCTTTTGGGTGTCTGCTCCAATGTCCTTTATCAATAGTGAGCGTTAGGCCCGTCCTGAGCACCGTGTCTAAAGCAGCAGTCTGCCTACCTGCACGCACTCAGCATGAACGTGGCATCATGTTCTGGCTTCAGTTTGAGCGGCTCCTCATAGTCTGTAGAGTGAGGTCCAAATTGCTTAGTAAATCTAAGTGTCCCGTTATTGTTGAGTCACTTTCTAAGTCTTCCGGCACATTTCCTACTAGTACTCTAAGCAGCCCACGTGCCAAACACAGCAACATTTTAACCCTTTGAATTCCACTGACATCCATCCTGTAAAATGTATATTAATGTAATCAGTACTAAAAGCAAATATATACTCACCAATAGTTTAAATTTCTGTAAGAGGATCTCTGGATAAATGTTTCTCTTTACTAATATTTATCTTTCTCTGTAGTAATTAGTATGATCAGAGTTTTCTAATTTAAAAGGAGGCATAACTTACCAATGGCTTAGACATTGCATTATAAAACAGAAGGGAAGTTTTTAGAATGAACATTTCTATTGTGGATAATCAGAAAAACAAGAATTTATAGCTCAGTGATAAATAAATAAATAAACCTTTCAGAAGTGTGTATTTTTCCAGCTCATTAAAATGTTATGTCTTTTGGACAGTATTTCTTAAAGGCCATAAAATTAATAGTGTATTTTAAAAGTTTTATTGGCGTGTATTTCCCAAGTCTAATTGAGCCCTAGTGTTTAATTGTGCTGTCTCATATAGGCTGGAAACCTGGCTGTTAATATTATTTTTCTGCTTTAAAAGACAAACATTTTTCTCCAGGGCTAGCTTCCATATTCTTGAATCTGTTTATTTCACACTGCCTTGCATTTTCATGTGCTGAAATCTTGAGAATTTGTCAGAGCTAATCTGAAGCTTATTTCTTTGTGTCTTAAAATTACGCTGAAATTTCAATTAATAACTAGTCATGCTCCTGGTCTGGCGGAATCCATGAAACTAAAATCCTGCTTATCAGCTACTGGAGTTAAATTTTAAATCTTTAACTACACAGAGCAAGGACAACAAACATTTATTGAGTACCTGCAATATACAAGGCATTGCATGGATGCAGAGGATTAGAAGGCACCATACAGATCCTCAGAGGTAGAAAATTCTAATCTTTCCACCATGCCTTCTATAAATGCACTTCATAGCAAATCCTTTACCTTTTCAGGGAACTTGCTTTCCACCTACTAATCTATTTAAAATCTGTTCAATAAGAATACCTCCTCCCTTTTAATCTTCCTAAATGGAGTTGCTTTTACACAAGGCTCCCAAACCGTAAGGACAAAATATTCAGAGTCAGTATTCACAGAAAATTTCAGACTTTCCGGAGGTATATCCTTCAGCTGTTCTATCTTCTCTTCCTTATTGTGTTTGCTAGACATCCTTGAGAACAGTCCTTGAAGACTTCTACTCAGGCTTGGCTGCCTTTTTCATTCATCCCATCTGCCAGAATTAGCTTGTACATGTTCATTGTCTCCTGAAATACTCTTCCAAAGCCTTTACCTCCTCAGTCCTAGAGTCCTTCGCCCCATCCAGAGTATCTCTCAGACTTGCCTTCTTTTATCATCTTTTATGGGCATATTTTATCACCCTTCTAACAGTGTCTTTGTACCTCTCTTTTCTTCTACATCCCATTTTTTTGTAGCTAATAAATTCATCTTTTTATTTATTTGTTTAATCCTCACTCAAGGATATACTCATTCAATTTAGAGAGAGAGGAAGGAGAGGGTGGAGAGAGAGAGAGAAACAAAGGAACATTAACGTGAGAGAAACATTGATCAGTAGCCTTGCATATGCACACCGACCTGGCATTGAACCCACCACCTAGGCATGTGCCCTGACCAGCAGTCAAACCCATAGCCCTTTGGTGTACAGGACGATGCTCCAACCATCGTCAGGACATTGTTGATCGAACCAACATCGTCACCTGACAATGAGCCACCCAGCCAGGGCTACAGTCATCTTTTTAAACACAGATCTTTTTAGGCTTTTTCCAGGCTTAAACCCTTTTGGCAGTTTTAAACTCCCTGGGGCAGTGATCCCCACCTTCCCCCATTGTGGAGCACATTGAACAAGGCCATAAACACATACCAGGTAAATTGAGGGGGAAACCTGGACCTGCACCTGGACTAACCTTGGCCTTCATGCCAATTCAAGCCCTGCAGCAGGGTTACCTTATAACATATTCCCTGGGCCGGCCCCCACAGAGAGGATAAAGCCTACACCTAGATTCTCCCCTGCCCCTCCCTCCCCAAGGGGAGTCTGGAACAAGTCCTTGAGTACAGGACTTGGATAGTATGAGATGAGGAGAGGAGGAACCCTCTGAAAAACTGGGGCAAAAATCTTCTAAGGACCCTCTGCGAAAATGTGTAGAATGAGCCACAGAATTGTCCCACAGAAGGACAGCAGGGGAGTGGAACCTTCTACCACAAGCCCTTGTCTCCTGTGAATTACCAGTTGTCCTCAGGGCCAGTGTCTGCGTGTCTAGGCTGCATCTGCTTGCCACCTCGAAGGGCTTGTGTTTCACAGCCGGTCCCCAGTTTTATCGGCTTGGATAGGACAAGTGTGTTGCACTGACTACCCTGGGGGCTCCAGGCTTATGCAGGCCAGGTGACATGGAATGAAGAGTCAAGAACCAGTCAGATCTTGTCGTGCTTCCTGTTAAGTCCACTCTGTCCTTAACTCTTCAAGGAGTGGCTGGTCATGATATGTTGGGAAGGAAAGAAAAAACAAGACTTAATGACCAGAAGGTTAGCAGTCCAGCTGTAGGTTCTGCTACTCTCAAGCCAGTCTGGATGCTGGGATTGAGGTTTATTATCTCCCTTCTCTGATACCCATTTCTGATTTTCCTCGTCCTCGGCGAGCATTCCTGCTGGTTTGCCTGGGGCCATGGCCCAGGAGGTCATCCCTGAGGAGTCCGAGCCCTTGGCTACCATTACTGTAATCCGTGTTCACTGTTTCCAGCAGGCAGGGAAGCACCAGGCGAGGTCCCATGAATCCCCAGCATTCCCAGCATCCTTCTCTCCACGCCCCACCCCCACTCTATAGTAACAGTCGTTTCTCCTCATGATAGATAGATCTGACTATACCACCTGCCCAGCACCTCCTGTCTTTGCCTGCTGTTCCACCAGCTTGAGAGGCACAAAGGAGCCAGGCAGAGCTTTAGTTACACTGGAACCTGTACCCTGTCCACTAGGGCAGTCGTTCTCAGCTGGAGATGATTTTGCTGTGACAGGCACTTGGTGATGTTTGGAGACAGTTTTTAATTGTCACATCTTGGAGAGGGGTTTCTATGGGTATCTAGTATGTAGAGAACAGGGATGCTGCTAAACATCGTACAACGCACAAGACATGCTCCCCCAGTAAAGAAGTATCTGGACCTGTAACGGAACGCAGGTCCAGCTGCCTGCCGCTATGAAAGCCAATTCTCGAGAGGCAGGTGCTGATGTAAAGGAAAGTGATTTATTTGCAGGTGCCAGCCACCTGGAAGATGGGGACTCATGTCGCAAAGTCCATCTTCTGGGAAGATGAGGGACTCTCATCTCAAAGCCTGTCTCCTGGGAAGATGGGGGACAAACGTCTCAAAGCCTATCTCCACCTCTCAGTGCAGGCAGAGATCCTTATAAGGAGGGAGAGGGGAACAGAACAGAGAGATCAAGGAAGGAGGTTGAAAGTTCTCTATGTGCAGATGAGTACAGTCCTTTCTGATAAGGCAAGTGACAGTCCTGTGTGCCTCATCCTGGTTTACTGGTCCTGGATTCACATCATCCTGGCTACATGGGCAAAGGTCAGCACATCTTCCAGAGCTGGGATGCCTGTAGTCGGAGTCTGTATCTTCCGAAGTTAGTTCCTAGGATTTTTATACAAACATGCTGTTCATCTATAAGCTACATATTAGTCAGAGTCAGCACTTACAGAAACAATGTCAAAAGAATGGTGGGGGGTGGGTTACAATTTCCCACCATTACACTTTTCCACTGTTACAGACCTAAATGACATTAGTGTCAAGGTCGAGAAACCCTAACCTAGTAGAAATGACTTGCTCTGGGAACATGGACTTTTGTTCCCACATAATCTACAGCTGTGGGGACAGGAAGTGCATAGTCTGCCAGTGGTGCCCTGGATATGACGGTACAAAGGTCCATTCATTCCATGCCTCATTCTCAGACCCATGTATTTTAGCTTTGGGGGACAGCACCAAATGGCATCCATCGGTTCAGGGCATATACCACATTCCAGAGAATAGTATCCCATAACTGTCCAGTCAGAATATGGGAATGTGGGACACTGATGTGCTCACATCTTGGGGCTGTAGTAAGACCATGAAGTGGGGCACTGTCATGGTAATATGATTGCATGTTACATCTGTGCTGTTCTCTAGTGGGTGGAGAGAGCATCGGCTGAATCTAGAATATATTCAAAGTACGAAGGCAGAAGCGTTTTCTTTATTGCCACTGCATTGCCAGCACCCATACAGGTGCCCAGTACATAGTTCATGTGGGTGGCTTAATAAGTATCTGTTGAATACAGATGAAATAATTGAGTAAATAATAAATCGATGAACAAATGAAATCATGCTGAACTGTTTCACGTGTATCGAGCATTTTAGTGTTTCTTAGATAAAACTTAGCATGGAACTCAGCTGTATATTTTTTAGATGAAAAAAATGCAGGATCTCAAATCTGTGGCTTTTTATAGCTGTCATGATGGGAGCATTTGATATATCTCCCATTTATTCACAGTGTCTCCCCTTTCTGGGTTTGATGGATCATTGTCCCAATTAGAGTAGTTAGTGTAATTTTTACTTTTATTTTTTATTTTTATTTTTTCAAATTTAAATTTATTTTATTATGAGAAAGGTTGATCCTTTTCCCAATTCTTCACAAGCCCTTTAAAATTTCTCTTTATTGTTATCTTCACATATAAATTTTTTTGTTTTTCTGCTATTTCTTTTTACTTTTTTTTTTCTGCTTTGGGTAGCATGGACATTTTATTTTAGTTTGGTTTTTATTTTTTTAACTTGTTTTTATTGGTGTTCAAGTACAGTTGTCTCCACTTCCCTCCCACTACTCCCCACCGCCCTAGCCATCCCCACCTCCTACCCCTGACCCCACCCCACTCCCCTTGGTTTTGTCCATGTGTCCTTTATAGATGTTCCCGAAAACCCATTTTAATATTTACTTTTAGATTCAGGGTTCTCCTCTACTCCTGAATGGTGGTTTCACTGACCCATTCATGAAGGTGTTATTTGAGTTAAATTTTAAAATAGGAGTAGTGTGTCAGTGGGGAAAGATGGAGTATAGGGAAGACCACACACAGACAGAAACATTAGGCCAGGAAATCTATGAGTGTGAGGTCAGCTAACAGTGACTAATGCGAACTTAGGATCTGTGAAGTATGCATATGGGAGTAAGAGGAAATCTGTGAAAATGTGATTAGAGCTGCAGTTAGCCAGGCCTCTGAGTAGCAGGTGAAAATAAATCATCGTCATACCTCCATACACAGTCTAGCTACTGATTGTCTGTGACGTCCTGCCTCTACCACACAGCTCAGGCCCGTGACAGGGTCCTGTTTGCTTTACCGCTGACACCATCCTGTCCGGGTCTGTCAGTCTCTCAAGGCCCTGCACCACTGTCACCTCCGGCATCAAGTTCTTCTTAGCCATTCACATTTACCTATACATGGCTTCCCCTCCCTTTTGTTTTTTGCACTCCTTAACTCCCACCTACCTAGTGCTGGCATCGATGTGTTTTACCTTCATTCTTCAACTGCCTAACAAGCCAGTCAAGGGCCAGACTAATTCTTTCTATCCCCTGTGTCAGCAAGCAGAATACATGCCCATACGTATAAGAGGCAGTGAATAATTGGAAAGTTGGAAGCATCCAGTTTGGTGATGCGTATCTGAATCTCTTGTGAATGAGAGTTTTTAAAAAACTGGTATATATGAGGAAATACATTAGTAGCATATAGTTGCACATATGTTAATATTTGCTGTATACCTGATTTTGTGTGCATCCAAAGAGGTGAGAAAAGCAGGAGGGGTACAGAGGTACATATGACGGTGTGGGTGCCCTTGGTTTAGTGTATTTCAGAGCCCTGTTGTCTAAACCTCTGACAGCAAAGGAATTCAAGTGACCAGATTTCTTTAGTTTTTTCACATTTTACAAAATTTCATTTAAAAAAACTAACCTGAAGGTGTAAACATGTTTATGTTTAATTTGGTACAATTTAAGGTATATTAGAATAATAAACATATAAAACTTATTTTGATTAAACACACACATTCATTATACTCACCACCAGTAATAGAAATGCCTAATAAGGATTGCCTTTAAATTGATGTATTTTGTCGATACAACATTGCAGTAAACAGTGCACCTCTCCTACCAGGAGAGTCATCTTCCGTTGGGCTCCTTTCCTCTCTTCCTCCTGCCCGCGCTTTCTCTCCCACACACATCCTTAGTGTTTGCTCCTTCCCTGCATACTTCTGCTTTGAATTATTCTTGATGGAATCTTTTTTTTTTTTGTCGGCTTATTTCCTAGATGGGAAGTGATGGAATTTTACGCCTCAGTACTTCAGCTCTAAATAATGAGTTCTTTGCATATGCAGCGCAAGGATGGAAACAGCGACTGGCGGAAGGTAAATTCCCATTTCCCGTTATGGTTTGGCAGATTTGAGCACACGTGCTGTACTGGCTTTGCAGCTTTCTCTGGTTTCCGAGTCTTTTTACCCCCCGAAGTGTACTTTAATTTAGTAAAACTTCACAGTCTATTCCAAATGACTTCACCATTTTTTTTGTTATACCTGGCATTTTTGAAATCCAGTATTTTTGAAGAAAGTGTGATGTTATCTGGATGTTAATACATTTTGATGTACCAAGGTCTTGGAGGGAACATTAATTTTAGTTACTTGTTTGACACATTCTATCAATGTCCGGGGGAGTAAAGAATCTTCTTTTAATACTTTCTTCCCTTGAAATCACCACTTTACGTTATCCTTAAGTCACCAAGCTTCTTGGAAGACTGAAAAACCACCTAATGCTACCACATTTTACTCTCTCACCCACTCAAATTGTTATAGTTGGGTGTGAACCCACTATACACAGTTGAAATAATCTCTGCAAGAAAATGCTCATGGCTTTCCAATGGCAAAGTCCAATCGCCTGTTCTTAGTCCTTACATTTAAAATGTTCCTTTTCCAATATCTCATTTGCTTTTCATCCCATCCAAATTGAAACCATCTACTGTAGGCATTCATAATATTTAAATTTTCTTCCTAAAGCTGCATTTCTGATGGCCATTTCTCAGCTTCCTTTAGGATCTCCTATTCTCTTTCATCAGAAAGTAAATAAAAGTTAATGTCTCCACCATTCTCTTCCCTGACATTTTCTTCTGTAACTTACACATATTCTCTCAGCAGCCTCTTTCTGCCTGCTATTATGGCCCATGTGCTGGAAACATTCCAATGTGACTCTAACTCCCCTTTCTATTCCTCAGTGCCTACTGGAACACCCTAGCTGATACCACACACCTTAAAACCAAAATGCCAATGTTAAGCTCACTGTCTTCCCTTTAAAATGTGCTGTTCCTTCTGCCTTCTCGAGGTTAACCTCACCACTGTCTCCTCACAGCTCCTCACTTTGAAACCTCGATGGCATCTTTGGTCCTCTCCCTTCACCCGGGTCCATCAGGTCCTACAGTGTCCGTTGTGCTGAGGGTCTGAATCCTGCTCACGGTCCCACAGCTGTTGATCCGACCGTGATTTCCGTGTCTCGTTTATGATATTTCGTAGGCTCCTAGGTGGAGTGCTTCAGTTACTTCACCCTGCCGCTTACTGTTTATTTGTCCCTGTTTCTCCCTCTTGGAACACCACCAGAGCCTCCCTCTGTGTCTTACAGGAAAAATTCAGAACTCTCTTTAGAACGCACACTGGGTAATTAGCCTCAGCCTGCCTTTCTCATTGCATTTCATTCTGTGTACTAGTCACCATTGGCCCCTCAAAGGAACATAAATATAGATATTCATATCTCTGCGCCTTCTGAGTTAATTATTTTATAAAAGCTTGATCGTCCTTCAGAAGCTAACTCAAGAATCACTTCTTATATGTGGCCTTCTCTAATGGATTTAAGCAGAATTAAGCGCTTTCTTTCCCTTATATACTTTTACTACATATATGCTATACAGGAATTTTGACATTACTTTGGGGTCAATTGTATGCCTTTTTTTTATCACCAGACTGACTTCATTAAGGACAGTGAATGCACACTCACTGACAGCCCCGAGCATGCAGTACATTTGCTGAATGTTTTAGAGTTTATCTAAATGACTATTGAAGTGACATTCATAAAAAGAGAAGCTGTAGAAATGTCAGTTCGCAGATTTTAGTTTTTAACATCCATAAAAGTTTACTCAAATTAATTACATGTTTTCTTTATTAATTGGCAAAAGATATGACCACTTTTACTCAATATATAAGCATTTTCTTTCTAGGAGAGTTCACTCCAGAAATGCAATTGCGGATAAGGCAAGAAATTGAGAAGGAAAAGAAAACAGAACCTTGGAAAGAAAAATTCTTTGAAAGGTTTTATGGAGAAAAGTAAGTGCTAGAGCATTTTTTCCTCATTTCTCTGAGAAGGAAATGAAAATATAATTCTCTGCTTCACATAGCACTCTCATATGCTGTAAAACTTAATAAACCTGTGATAAAAAGCAATAGTCCCTCAGTGTAAGAAATTGTGGGTAAAATTGTAGTGGCATATCAGCACTTAAATTTTTAAAAATGCATTTTCAAGGGTTTATAACTTGTCTGTGAAAATTCATTTTGGACTGAAAACAGCATGAAATTCTATAGAAGTCAATTTTGGCTTTCTTAACTGGATTTTAGTAAAAAAATCTCCTGATTTTCATCCAAGTATTTTTATAATGACTACTTTAGACATAGGTAGTTTTAGACACATTTAACTCTCACATTTTTCTAAAAATGTTGACCGTGCATGCATATACTCTTTTTAGTTTTTATTTTGGGGAGAGCTTGAGGTGTTACCCTTTAGTCTATCCGTCTTCCCCTTTGGGTATAACCAGTTTTAAACTTACTTGTATTCATGGGTGTTTCTCTTTAAAATAATACCAGCCACACTAAGTGTGGTAGTGACTCAACTAAATTAAAAGTATTTCTCTGTTACATCATGGTTAGCAGAACATAATGTACTTGGGCAGAATTAGGGTCTCAGAGACAATCAGATCTCAAAGAAAGGAGGAGGGATTAAGAAGCTGATACTTGACAGCAACCCTAGATCTTCCTTTGTAGAGGAGTTTGAGCTTTGAATCACATGTATACAGTTAATGCTTGGAAGTTGTTTTGTGTAAAAGATACTGAGGTGGTACAGGTAACAAAAACAGTACCATTTGATCTGATTTCACAAAATTCCCCCTGTAAATGGGGCAAAACATCAGAAGGAATCTCACATGAGTGCTCTTCATAAAAAGGAATCCTATGACAAACAGCCTCCTTGCCCAGAGTGGGCTAGCCTTTTGCGAATTGTCCTAACGTAGTACTCTTGAGTAGGAAAGTTTTTGTTTTTTTTTTCAAATCCTCACCCAAGTATATGTTTATTGATTTGACAGAGAGAGAGAAGGAAGGAGGGAGGGAGGGGGAGAGAGAGAAACATAGATGTTGGACAGAGAAAAACATTGTTTGATTGCCTCCCATACGTGCCCAACCGGGGATTGAACCTGCAACCTTTGATGTGCATGATGACACTCCAGCCAGCTGAGCCTCCCAGCCAGGCCAGGAAGGCTTGTTTTCAGTTGTTGTCCTAGGACCTTGGATACATAAACATATTTAACAAAACTAAAAGAATATAATTATCATCTTTTTTTCAAAAATTAAATATGTGGCAAGTTAGTTATATGCCTTGTATGTAAGTGCATAGCAGTATTACTCAAGCCTGGCTGTATCAGATCCTCTTTGGAGCTTTTTAAAGTAGATACAGATTTTCAAAACCCTCCCTAGACATATTGATTGAAAATCTCCAGGAGTTGAGGCCAGGAATCTGTATTTTTAGATGCTCCCCAGCTCATGCTGATAGCCAGCAGGATTAAAAATCCTGGAAGCTGGCTTTGAAGACCATTCAAGGGGGACTGCCCCCCTTTTGTCTGACACAGGGATGTTGGGAGATCTTTTCAGTAATGGCAGAAGCATAGCTGCTATAGTTATCTCCAACACACCGGTCCTGAGTTATGATTGCGTGTTGGGCCCATTCTTTTATTAACCCAACAATATTTATCCAACGTCTCCTCCATGCCAGATGCTATCCTAGATGCCAGCGGTACAGTCATCTGTAGAGCTTCCTAGGCTCGGCTCTCAGAAAGCCTGCATTCTAGATTCCATGCAGGAGGTAGCTTTCTTTCCTTCAAATAATCATTGAGCATACTCTGGCTCTGACATGTTTCTAAGAACTTTGCAGATATTATTGTACTTAATTCTCCCAACAATCCTATACAGTAGATACCATTATTATTCTTATATTTACAAAATGGTATCCCAAACTGAGGGACAGTGAAACTTAATTTCCCCAGGTTTGCACAGTGTGGCTAAGTAAATTGCTCAGTGTCTTAATCCTGCAAATTCTTTTCAGAAAAATGTCACACACATATTTCACATGAAATTTGGGGGCTTCACAGACCCCCATAGATACCAGATCAAAGGTCCCTGCCCCAGAGGACGACAGCTACAGTTCTGCGAGGAGGCGTGCCTTCCCCTGCTGCCCCTGAGCCCACATGCAAGCGCTTCCTTCATAGCCCCTTTCTTGCTGTCGTTTTCTCATAGAATTTCTGTCCCCCTAAGTCACTGGACTTCTCGCTTGTTTGTTTTGGGCCTTTGATTTCATATTGGATGGCAGATGTATTTCGGACATTTCATTGACTGTCCTTCTAGTTTTGTTGCTTTTAGATTACCCACGTGTTCCTATTATGAGGGGGATTTTTTCTCTAACATCAGGTTATTTTCAGTTCACTGACAACATGTACCTTCTCAGTGCTCTAAGTTTTCCCCAAAATGTTGCTATCCAGATTCACCTCTACTTAAGATCTGTCTGATTTTGGTTTTGCTCTTTGTTTGAGAGCATTATTACGGTTCTTATTGGTTTACTCTGCTTATAATGTAGTACTGTTGTATATTCATTTTGGTTACTTAGAAATCACCCACATACATGCTAACTCAGAATTATAAGAGTTGGTCTGTTGATTTGCAGTTTGGCTTTCTGGAGGGCAGGGTTCTCCTTTGTGTGGTCATGTGGTGTGCATCTTTCTTCTATGCCTTATACCATCTTATATCTGTTTTCCCACGAAAATAGTAAAATGTTGACAAAGGCATATTTTATGCAGTGCTGTTTTCTATAGGCATATATATTTATATATCAAAAATATTTAATAATATTCTTAGTAACCAACTAGCAGAAATTTGGCTGCCAGCAGATAGTATGTTCTATCATTTAATCTAGTATCTATCAGTGTGGCTTGACCTAGGCCTAAAAGACCTTATTTCTAGCTGATAATTCTGCTTTAAATTTATCTGTAATTGTAGCTATTCTGTTGCTGTAGGTATAATATAGTTATAAATTATAGTTTGAACCCATCTTTGGGAAAGTTGAAAGAAGAGACTAATTGTGAAAGCAGTATCTTTATTTTCTTTTCAGAACCTTCTGAGTTTTAGTGATCAAACACTCAAACATTGTATTCAATTTTATTTCCCTTTCCTTTTGAGGATGTAAGTAAAAGGTTGAAGATTTCACTGAGGTATTTTCCTGCATTGATATTATTATAACTATATTTCAACTATGTTTCTTCTTCTGGAAATGTTCTCTCTTCTGCTTATCTTTGTAATTGCTGGTAGTACTCCAGTTTAACTGCATTTAGAACATCATATCCCTCTACCATCTGATGCTGGTATTGTAACTGAGTATGACAGGAAATAGTGATTTACAATATCTTTGATTGTAATTCTAATTAATTTTGCCGCATTATGACCTGAACATTAGGCTGGATCGTTTCTTAATCTTCTTAACATTTTTATGGAATATTTTTACAGTAGGAGATATACATGAAAGAATTTGTCTAGCCTCACACAGATGTAATCTAGCAGAGACAACTCTGATGACCCCAAATATGTTTGTTATTCTTTAGCAACATTTTCATATTGTCTTAAGTTAGAGATACTAGAATAAGGTGATTGAATAACACCTCTTTAATTGGTTAAAGATAATCTTTGGAAGTCATTTCAATTTTAAGATTTTACAACATACCCATCTTCCATTGACCCCAATTGTTTGGTTATGTTTCATCCTTTGAAGACTGTTATTTTCTATTACAATTCAGGTTTCTATTTTATGACTTAAAAATGTTTAGGTCCTGTACATTTTCACTTTTCTGCTGTATTTTTAAATTTTTCATAATATGTAATTTTCTTTTTTTATTACTGAATTTATTAGGATTACATTGGTTAATATAAATATATAGGTTTAAGGTATACACTTCTATAATACATCATCTTTATATTGTACTGTGTATTCACTACCTCAAGTCATGTTTCTTTTCCATCACCATTTATCCCCCCTTTACCCTTTCCGGACTCCCTTCACCCCCATTTCCCTCTGGTAGTGACCAGTCTGTTATCCATCTATGAGCTTATGTTATATTATATTTATTATATTATATTTTTACTTAATTCCTTTACCTTTTTCAGCCAGCCCCCTACCTGTCCCCTCTGACAGCTATGAGTCAGTTTCTATTTTGTTTGTTAATTTATTTTGGATACACCTGGAGAGTTTTATTCTCAGTGAAATAAGCCAGTCAAAGAAAGACAAATACCATGTGATTTTACTTCTATGTGGAATCTAATGAGTATATAATTTTCTTATTCCTTTTACTAACTGTTAGTAAGGTTCATACCTCTTGGCTTACAGAGTAAAAATCTATACCTTTCTTAACCAGAAATAGTTTATTCTAGTTATGATTATATAGTAAGTAGACAAACCAAGTCATAGACTACTTTATATAAATTAAGCAGGTTACTTAGTGATTATAAAGTTAATCTGATGCACGCACTTTTATTGAATACTATATTTGTGAGAATCCAAGTTGTACCTTTTAAGTTTTGTGGTTGGACAGCAATTTAGTGTTTCTAATTTCTGTTCAGGTTGGGCATGTCAAGAGAGGAATCTGCAGAGCTCACTTCTGGACCAAACAATAATGGAGCTGAAAGTAGTTCTTCTGGTGGAGCCTCTAGTCTTCCAGGTCTTTCTTCACAGACTCCCTTGGAAGAACAACAACCAAAAAGCATGAAAAGTCCAACTTCTCCAGCACCTGATTTCTGTGCTACACTCTGCCCGATGGTAGATGTAGGTAAAGATGTAATGGCAGAATCGGAATCAGAGGATATCTTGATCCCTGAAGAATCTGTGATTCAGGAGGAAATTGCAGAAGAGGTAGAGACTAGTATCTGTGAGTGCCAGGATGAAAATCACAAGACAGTACCCGAATTTTCTGAGGAGTCTGAAATCCCTGCCAATGCTCATGAAGAGCCCCAAATAACACTTCCAGAAGATAATTTAGAATCTTGTGTTGTGATGAATGATGTTTTAGAAACTTTGCCTCCTCTTGAAGTTAAGGGGGAAGAGAAATCCGAATCTTCCCAGGAAGAAATGTCAGTTGTTATTGATCAACTAGAAGTCTGTGACTCTCTTGTTCCTTCCACTTTATCCGCGACTCATGTCAACGACACAGAACCTAAGGAGCCAGAAACTGCACTAGAGACCAATACTTTAAAAATGAAAACAGGGTCATCTTCTTTAGAAGGCCAATTTCCAAATGAAGGAGTTGCTGTAGATATGGAGCTACAGAGTGATCCTGATGAACAGCTTTCTGAAAACGCTTGTATCTCTGACACGTCCTTCTCTTCTGAGAGCCCAGAGGGAGCCTGTACCAGTATGACATCCCCGGGAGGGGAAACCCAGTCCACTTCAGAAGAATCTTGTACTCCAGCCTCTCTTGAGACAATGTTTTGTTCTGAGGTGTCCAGCACTGAAAATGCAGACAAATATAATCAGAGAAATCCCACTGAAGAAAACCTTCATGCATCTTTGATGTCAGAAATATCCCCAATATCCACTTCACCTGAAATATCAGAAGCATCACTAATGTCCAGTTTACCTTTAACCTCTGAAGCATCTCCAGTATCAAATTTGCCTTTAACATCAGAAGCATCACCCATGTCTGATTTACCTTTGACATCAGAAACTTCCTCAGTGTCTTCCATGCTTCTCACATCTGAGACCACTTTTATATCCAGTCTGCCACTTCCTTCAGAAACATCTCCAATTTCTAATTCTTCCATGAATGAAAGAATGGTGCATCAACAAAGAAAGTCACCTTGTGCATCTGAAGAACCACTCTCCCCACAGAAAGATGAAAGTTCTGTGCCTGCCAAGCCCCTGGGAGAGAGCCTTCTGTCTCAGCAGACTTTATCAAATACTCCTGAACCCATCAAAGTGGGTTCTTCCCTTGCTCCTGAAGCATTTTTGTCTGAAGAACTACACAATAAGACCTTGAATCAGCAGCCTTGTAAGTCCCATGTTGAAACAGAGAAGCCGTATCCTGCTTCGATTCCAGAACGTCCTTCCACAGAAATTATAAAAGTTAAAAATCATAATGTCCTACAAAGAACAGAAAAGAAAGGGGTATCTTCCTCATTGGAACTGTCTCTCTTTTCTGAAGAAACAGAGAGTAAAGGAAATGAGCTTCCATCAGCTAAATTACAGGACAAGCAATATGTCTCACCAGTGGACAAGGCTTCATTTCCAGAAGGCTCTAGAAATAAAACACATAAGCAAGGGAGCTCACAGAATCGGTTGGAGACCCCATATACTTCGAAGTTGCCAGAGCCTTCCAAGTCACCTGATGGGATGAGAAATGAAAGTAGAGAATCCGAGATAGCAAAGAGGAAAACCGCAGAGCAGCACAGCTTTGGAATCTGTAAGGAAAAGAGGGCGAGGATCGAAGAAGACCCATCGGCCCGGAACCTGCCATCCAGCAGCCCATCTGAGAAAGAGCAGCTTCCGAGAGAGGAACCCAGGGTGCCGCCTCTCAAGGTATGGTATTTCAAAAAAAAAAAAAAGAGAGAAAAAGAAAAGAAATAGAAAGCAGTTCTATAGATAGGCTTTTCTATTTACATACTTAGTTTTTAAAAAATAAATGAGGTTTTCTTCCTTCCAGGTTTTATGTAGCAGTTGGTAATCTAATATTCCCAGCACCAGTCTAATATTAAATGATCCTTTTTTAGACTGTGCATTGAGTTCATGTGATGAGTTTAGGTACGTGTATGTAATTAGACCTTAGCACTTAAGGAAAAAGAAGTGGGGAGGGAGAACAGGGCCTGGAGTTGCCCACAGGCCACTGAGATACAGGGTCTTTCGGGGATTTCCAGGTGTAGTAGGACAGAGACCTGTTAATAAATAAACTTGGGAAAATTTGAAAGACAGTTCAGTGACCTATAGAAGTTCAGAAGAACTAGAGGAAGAAGTAGTCAGAAGTTAGAGGCATGAACTTAAGGGTTTAAGATCCATATTATCCCTTGATTCACTTTCCAACAAATACTGAATACCGCCATTGCCTAGCAGAGAGGGACCTGGCTTGGAAGAGCCCCATTAAATATTTCTTAAATAAGTCAATGAAATTGCTTTGTGAACCCTGAAGGGAAATGCTGGGGACATATAGGTATACAAATCCTTTTTTTTTTTTTTTTTTACTTCCAAGATAGTAAAAGAGGTATTTAACTTCACACAGAAAATAAAACCTGTAAAAAAACATTTCTATTTACTTTCTTTTGATCCCAGTGGATTTTAACTCTCAGAAAACAAACCTTTTATATAAATTGGCTCTGCCTAATAAACATAAAATTAAGTTCAATTCAAAAGAAACTCTGTTTAATAAAAAAAATTTACCCACTATAATTTAAACTTATTTGGTGCTTTTATCTGCAGCCATTTATGGACTATTCCATCATAGAGTTGGTCTAGAATTCTAAAGCTTTGTTTTTCTTAATCTCTTTAGTTCACTGTGCTCTGACACCTTTTATATGTGACTCATGATCTCCATAAGGTTGACTTTTAAGAGTGTAGTATAGTTATTCTGTTTAATAAAGCAGTCCCTAGTAAAATGAGATTCTAGAGATGTAAAAGATGAACATAAAACTCTGCTATGCAATTTAATTTCTGAAGTGGTAGAAAGAAAAATATGAGCATGCTTTTCATAGGAAATATTTTTAAACACTTCATGTAAAGATAGATAAACAGGTAGATACTATAAGTATATTTGATGGTTGTTTTGCCTTGAGTTATTGCTTACATGTGTCTAGGCTTAATTTTAAAAATGTTTTTTCAATTGTTTAAACTAAGGGAAATGTTTAAAAGGAAAAATGGAATTCCCTCTCTGAATTCATCTTTTCTTTGGAGCATCTGAATTAGAAGAGAGGCGTCACAACTTTGACAATGAGAAGTGAGATTGTTCAGGAAGATAACTCCATCTGACAAAGTTCCGCGGTGTAATTCCAAATTGATATGATCCTGTAGTATATGTCACATGTTTATAATGTAAATATATGTATGTTAAGAAGAGAGATACATGTTTTCTAAGAAAAGTTCTAGAAGAGGAAAATGAGGAAGCATAGAACATGTCAAAAGCTCTGAATGGGGAGCCCTCAGACTTTCCCCGTGCTCACTGTCAAATGGCCTCAGGGCAGCCTACTTGACCTCTAGCTTTTGTTTTTTTAATAAAGATTTTATTTGTTTATTTTTAGAGAGAGGGGAAGGAAGGGAGAAAGAAGAGAAACATCAATGTGTGGTTGCTTCTCAAGTGCCTCCTACTGGGGTGGGGCGGGGGGGGGGTGGGGGTTCTGGCCTTCAACCCAGGCATGTGCCCTGACTGGGAATCGAACCAGCGACCCTTTGCTTCTCAGTCTGGCACTCAATCCACTCAGCCACACCAGCCAGGGTGACCTCTAGTTTTTTTCAACTGTAAAATGAGACTTTAGCTAGATACCTTCCAGCTCTACAAATCTATGACTCTAAGAACATTCTTAGTGACTAGAAAATCACAGCCATTGCTATGATACGTTGGTTGCTAGGTCTTGTGCTTCATGAATTCGGTGATGACTGTAAGTTTCTTAATTAGCATGAGTAGGTGAACAGTGTGTATAGTGACCTTTACCAAATTCAGCAAATTGTGGATTACCACAATCAAAAGAGACAGCCTAACCCATACTTACTTTCAGAGGAAAAAACAAAACCAAACCTGAGTTTCCATCTTTATAACAGCACTGTGAAGGAAATAGACCAGAAATAACTAGTCTCATTTTACATCTGAGTTTACAAACTCTTTTTGTGTGCTTACTACATATGGATAAAGCAGCATGCTAGGCGATGTGAGATCACGCACACACTATCGGATCTCTGACTCACAGAGGTTATTGGAGACTCTGAAGGACACAGCATCATAGAGTTTCTCTGAGCAAAGTCAGGCTGAGAATTCTAATCTCCTGACCTCCTGGGTAGGGCTTTTTTTGTGTGTGTCAAATTAAGACAGATAAACTCAAGTAGAGTTAAGGTCCCAGATTTTCATGCCAGCAGGGAAGATAATTTAAAAGCTAAATATTCCTAAATCTTTTTGGATAACCTCATTTTGAGAGACATGGATTTTGTTTCCATTTATATGAGGCATTAAGAAAATGTTTCATTTCCATGGTAAATGAAGTCACCAGTAGATGTTTTCAGAGTAAACAGAGACTGAAGTTTTTAATTTTCACATTCATGCTGCATTTCATGCTCCTTGCTACCCTAATGACCTATCTTGGCATTTAGGTATACTTAACACCACGTTATGAGAAAATGCAGCTACTCTTCTTCTTTGCATTGTTTCGTGCCATGTGTCTTCTCTGTGATCATGGACCAAGCCCCTTATCTTTCCATTCTCCCTTCTTGTAGATCCAGCTTTCCAAAATCGGGCCACCTTTCATTATCAAGAGCCAACCAGTCTCCAAACCAGAGTCTCGAGCATCCCCTAGCACATCCGTCAGTGGTGGGAGGAATACAGGAGCCAGGACCCTTGCAGATATCAAGGCTCGAGCCCAGCAAGCAAGGGCCCAGCGAGAGGCAGCGGCTGCCGCGGCTGTAGCTGCGGCAGCAAGCATCGTCTCTGGAGCCATGGGGAGCCCAGGAGAGGGCGGAAAGGCAAGAACCCTGGCACACATCAAAGAGCAGACAAAGGCGAAGCTCTTCTCAAAGCATCAAGCCCGAACCCATCTTTTCCAGAACGCTAAGGAGTCCCGGTTGCCTCCGCTTGGCTCAAAGGAAGGCCCTCCAAGCTTAGAAGTTTCTTCTACCCCTGAAACAAAAATTGAGGCTTCAACTGGTGTCATCATTGTCAATCCAAACTGCAGATCTCCTAGCAACAAGTCTGTGCACTTTCGGGAGGCCACCACTGTATTACAACCATCTCTCAACCCAGCTAAACTTCCAGAAACTGCCACTGACTTATCTGTGCAAAGTTCCGATGAAAACATACCTGTGTCCCATTTATCTGAGAAAATTGTTTCATCTACCTCTTCTGCAACTAGCAGTGTGCCCGTGCTTTTTAATAAAAATTCTGTCCCTGTGTCTGTTTGCAGCACTGCTATGTCGGGAGCAATTAAAGAACACCCCTTTGTGAGTTCTGTTGATAAATCCTCTGTTCTAATGTCTGTTGATAATACAAACACAACAATTTCTGCTTGTAATATAAGCATGTTAAAAACCATCCAGGGAACTGACACTCCATGCATAGCCGTTATACCAAAATGTGTAGAAAGCACTCCCATTCCCACTACTACCGGGGGCACCTGCGTATCGGGCTCCGTGGATGACAAACAATTGCTCGTACCAAGCAGCAGTGCTGGTAACTTGGTCTCCAGTCAGTACACCTCCGTGCCAACTCCCTCCATTGGAAATAACTTGCCAAACCATCTCTCCACTAGTTCTGTCTTGATTCCCCCAACAGGAATTAACAACAGATTTCCTCCTGAGAAGATAGCCATGCCTGGGAGTGAAGAGCAGGCCTCCACGTCCATGGGGGCCACTGTGAGAGCAGCGCTCAGCTGCAGGGATTCAGTGGCAGTTACAGATACTCTGGTTGCATGCCCACCCGTCGCAATGTTTACCGGAAGCATGCTGACAATAAACTCTTATGACAGTCCTCCCAAGTTAAGTGCTGAAAGCTTGGACAAAAATTCAGGGTCTCGAAACAGGGCAGACAATTCTGGGAAACCTCAGCAGCCATCGGGGGGCTTTGCACCAGCAGCCATAAACAGATCAATTCCATGTAAAGTCATCGTTGACCACAGCACCACGCTGACCTCCACTTTGTCTCTGACCGTCTCCATTGAAAGTGCAGAAGCCAGCTTGGACATCCAGACCAGGTCGGTGAGGACAGAGGCGGCCATACAGCCAATGGCATGTCCTCAGGTGTCCGTTATAAGCAGGCCTGAGCTGGTTGCCAATGAAAGCACAGATCACAGTTCTAGTTTCATTGCTGCCTGTGCAGTGAAACAAGACAGTAAAACGATGCAGGCCCCCTGCACGAGTCTCCGAGAAGTACCCCTGGTTGTTCCAGATAAATTAAATGAGGTGACCGCTTCTAGTAATAGCTTTGCTGAGCAGGCACGGGGCCCGACCACTTTCAAAAGTGAAGCAGACACAACCAGTAGCAATCAATATAACCCAGGCAACCGGCTGGGCTGGAGCAACGAGGGCCTGAGGAGCACAGGACAGCCTCTGGTTAGTCACTCGGGTCCAAGTAAACAGAAAGAGTATCTAGAGCAGAGCTGTCCAAAGGCTATTAAAACTGAGCATGCCGGCTACTCACACATGTCAGAGCTTCACCCCAGGAATCTCATAACAAGTGTCGCCCTCCCTGTGAAATCTGAACCTCATGAAGTGGACAAGGGCTTTGGAATGGACACTGAGGGCTTCCCTGGGCCTGAGCTGCCACCTCCAGCCACAGAGGCAGCGCCTAGTGTGCAGCAGTCACAGAACGTGAAGGTTCCCAGCTCTGGTCCCGTGGAAGAGGTGATCTCCTTGGCTACGGACACCCTGAAAAGAGTTCCCGGTGCAGGGAGCTCAAGCTGTCGCCTGTCCTCTGTGGAGGCGAATAATCCACTGGTGACACAGTTGCTACAGGGCAACCTGCCTTTGGAAAAAGTGTTGCCGCAGCCCAGATTGGGAGCCAAACTCGAAATCAACAGGCTTCCTCTGCCTCTTCAAACTACCTCAGTGGGCAAAACAGCACCAGAGAGGAACGTTGTTGAAATGCCATCCAGCTCTCCAAACCCAGATGGGAAGGGCTACTTGGCGGGGACTCTTGCCCCACTCCAAATACGAAAGCGAGAAAACCACCCCAAAAAGAGAGTAGCCAGGACTGTGGGGGAACACACTCAAGTTAAATGTGAGCCAGGGAGATTGCTGACGGAGCCAGAAGTTAAAGGCATGCCTTGTGCCGTCAGCTCCGGCCTGAGTCAGCTCGGACACAGCCAGCCCTTTAAGCAAGAGTGGCTGAGCAAGCATGCCATCCAGAACAGGATCGCTCCCAGCTCTGAGGTCAAACAGCAGAAGCGGCTGCTCCCCTCCTGCAGCTTCCAGCAGAACCTCTTTCACGTGGACAAAAATGGCGGCTTCCATCCCGACGCTGGTACCTCACACAGACAGCAGTTTTACCAAATGCCCATGGCTGCCCGGGGCCCCATTCCGACTGCTGCTCTGTTACAGGCCTCTGCCAAGGCCCCAGTGGGCTGCAATGCATTTGCCTTCATTAGGCACCTTGAACAAAAGGGACTGGGAGAGGTGGGCCTTTCTTCAGGACCTCACCAGCTAAGGTTAGCCAACATGCTATCCCCCAATACGCCCATTAAGGAAGGCGATGACGTGGGAGGGGCTGCACACGCAATGCCAAACAAAGCACTAGTGCATCCCCCACCGCCTCCACCGCCACCCCCTCCACCCTTGGCTTTGCCCCCACCCCCTCCACCACCACCTCCACTACCTCCACCTCTTCCTAATGCAGAAGTCCCAGCCGATCAAAAACAACCTCCAGTTACCATGGAAACCACTAAGCGACTTAGTTGGCCACAGTCCACGGGCATATGTAGCAATATAAAATCGGAACCTCTTTCTTTTGAGGAAGGTTTAGGCAGCAGCTGTGAACTGGGCATGAAACAAGTTTCCTATGACCAGAATGAAATGAAAGAACAGTTAAAAGCATTTGCGCTAAAGAATGCAGATTTCTCTTCCTATTTGCTTTCTGAGCCACAAAAGCCTTTTACCCAATTAGCTGCTCAGAAGATGCAGGTGCAGCCACAGCAGCAGCTCTGTGGAAATTATCCAACAATACACTTTGGGAGCACGAGCTTCAAAAGGGCAGCCTCTGCAATTGAAAAGTCCATTGGGATTTTGGGAAGTGGCTCCAGTCCCGCCACAGGCCTGCCTGGTCAGAACGCTCAGATGCCCGTTCAGAACTTTGCCGACAGCAGCAACACGGATGAATTGGAACTGAAATGCTCTTGCCGGCTGAAAGCCATGATTGTGTGCAAAGGCTGTGGGGCCTTCTGCCATGACGACTGCATAGGTCCTTCAAAACTCTGTGTAGCTTGCCTGGTGGTGCGATAAGAGCTGGATGAAAGATGCAGTATCCCTTTTCAACAATGGAAAAGCCACACGGCGTCAGCAGCAACAAATTGAATAACTCAGTGCTTTATATTGTGCTAATTTATTTTATTTGGGGACAGATGATCTTTTCTCTATGGGATTATTATTTTTTTGCATTTCTCGGGAAGGAGAGCTCCCTTCCCATCCGAGTGGCTCAGCGGCATGTCTGGAGGAACTAAGTTGCCTTTCCCAGGTTTGGGAAATTTTTGTCCATGTGTATACAGGTCACTACCCCATCAGGTTTTGTTTCTTTCTTTTTAATTCAGGTGCGGATAGGAAAAGGACATTTTAAAATACTTAATACTAACTAGAAATGCAGGTATAGAAAGAGAACGGTGAAAGTGATTTCAGGTGGGTTATGCATTCTTCTGTAGATGAACCATTACAGTGAGGGTTTTCACTGCTAACTCTTCTGGACCTACCTTGACCCCAGTGATCAAATCATATCCGGAATGAGGAATCTGATTTAAATGTTTGATTCCTTGTATTTACTCATATCACAAAAGATACATTAAAGGAGGCATGCCATTGATAAACTCCACTGGCCTCATTCTCTTTCCTCCCTTTTTATTCTTTCTAGAGACTGGCAGAATGTCTGCACTGGCCTTGGACATTGTACACATGTCATAGTGAGATGTGTCTTCGGCCGGAAATTGCAGGGCGGGCCTCGTGTCCAGTGACCCAGTTCGAGCCCTTGGACCTGATACTGCGGGATCCATTGGCCAACAGAGCGCCTCGGGCCCAGAGGATTGCAGAGCTTCATGTGTGGCCTTTAAGAGCAAGAATTTTGTAAAAAGTCCTAAAATTAAAATAAATGAAATGCTGTGTATGCAAACACATGTAAGTGGGCTGATGATGCAGATATTGGTCCATCCTCTTCACTCTGACACAACACTAGGTATTGAAATTTGGGTGACAGACCCGTGGAACTCACATTCTGGCTTCCAACTCTGCAGAGGCTGGCCACCCCTTTTTTAAACTGTCGTCGATGGTCGAAGGGACTGCAGAAGGCTGAAGTGTTGATATTTTTCTGAACCATTTTTTCCCTCCTGATTCACAATTTATATAATTCTATTTTACTCTGAAATAACCCTTATTTTAAAAATCGTGCTAGGCATTGTGTGTTCTGTTTTGTTTTTCCCCCTCAGGTGAATTCAGTACATACTTCATATCTGAGGGAGTGGAACTGCTTTGACAAAGGGATACTGCATCTTACAACTGTCTTCAGCATTTATCCAGTGAAGTCTGAGTGCTGAGTACTTGAGCTACATTCCATATACTTTGGCCACCCTCATGCAGGAGAACAGCTTTAGTTCAGGAGGCTCTGTTCCCTAATGCAAGTTCAAAAGCACATGCACATTGTGGGAAGATGAAAGACAACGAAAACGACACCCATTTAACTTCCAATTACAGAGCACAAAGTGTGGAGTGTCATTAACCCATCGATTGAGTGGACTGTAGAGTTTTAAAAAACCGGGGGTAAAATATCTGTCATTGTGAGGATGACAGATTTTCACATGAGATCATCCTAATCAATGTAAACTTTTGACATTCCCTTAAAATACATCTTAAAAATTAACTGGAATGAACAGAAATTACATTTCTGAAAAAAAAAAAACCACTTGTGATTTCTTTTTTATCATAGCCAACCATGGTATATGTTTATTTCCTTCCATATTTATTATTGTGATGTTGCCAAATTTTGTTAGGTGACAGAAACGTCATTTTTATTAACAAATTGCTGATAGTGAAAGGTACTTTATCTTAAAAAGCGAGAAAAGCAAAGAGAGGCCTGCCTTTGTGGCTGCAATTTGGTGCTTCAGTATTGTCACTTCTGTTTTTCACATTAAAATTAACAAAATTAACTCAACTGAAAAAAAAAAAAAAAAGCAATGCACTTAACCAGCCCTTCCCAAGGAATGCAGCGTAAGTTCCAGCGGATTCCTGCTTCACTCTGCTCCAGGCTGTGTTTGGGTGGCACCCTCCTCCGTCCTGTCTCAGTGGTCTGCTTGGCTCTGATGTCATCTCGGTTCAGAAGGTCATGCCCTTGTCTCACAGAGGGGCATCCCTAAATGCAGGCACTTGCATGCCGACTCCTTCCAAATCCAGTTGCTGCTCTACCAGTGTCAGATACTGTCTACACCAGCAGATTCAAAACTCTCCTATCAGTAACTGACACGGTGTTGAAAGAAACTCGACAAAACCTCTGCACTCTGTAGTTTATGAGTGAGGGACAGTTGAGGCTGATGTGACTCTGAGCCCATTATTAATTCCATCATTGTGGAACACTGCCTGCAAGTTGCTTACTGGGAGTAAAGAAAAGTGTCCTTCCGTATGTTTTGATTTTTCAGGTAATAGGTTGGGAGATCAGTTGTCGATCGTGTGTGGATTCTATCCACCAGGTCCAAAGAGCATCATTTTTCTATGCCCTTGCTCATTTTTTTTGCCCCAGTTTAAATTTTGAATGTTCGCATGTGGTTTTGATTACTGAAAAAAAAAAAATGAGTATCTTTGGGCTAAAAAAATAATGGAAAGAAGAAAACAATTTCAGAAGTTAAAAGTGGGCCAGATGTTACAAGTTACAAGTGTCCATTTACTATCTATACAAAGGCCAGTATATTTGGACTAGGTGAGTAGGTTCTTAGTTTCCTGATTCCCACAGGTGTCTGCCTCTGTGCAAATGGAATATGTTATTTACTACATGGTTATTGTGGTGTAATGTGCAAATTTTAGTGTGTGCATTCTCCTGATTATTGGACACTATGCTGTCCTTATCAGGAATAGAACTTGCACATGTGACATGTAATTTTTTTTTTTATCACAAAGGATGTATTTCCGTAAGTAGCACTTTTGGAGCAAGGGAAGGAAGAAAACCGCTATTCCCTAATCCCCCTCCTATATGATATGCATATATGCCTGAGGTGTGTAAGACATTTAGGTAGTTAATGGGCATGTTAATAAGAACATTCTGATGCAAATTCATTTTCAAAATGAAAATCATGTCCTTCCCCCAAGTGACAATAGCAGAAATGTTGGTGAACTGAGCATCATAGTTATAATTTCCCTGCTAAGGCCTAGTTTGAAAAAAGAAAACTTGAAAAACCTATGAGGTTGAGCCTGGTTGCTATAAAGACTTTGTGGTGATAATGTGTTTCTACGATGAGCTATAGAAGGTTTAGTTGACTTCTAGACCTTGGATAGTCTTACTCATTTCAAAATAAACATGCAAAAACAAGCAAGCCGATGAGTCCAGTGCTTCACAAGGCAGTCAAGAGTAAGAATATTCATTCGATGCTGCAGCCCGCTTTCCTTTACAAACACTCACACAATTTCTAAAGAGGAAGTTGCAGTGGCCTCGGTTCCTCCTTGGCATGGTAAAGACCAGGTTACAGAAGCTTAAGCCAAGGTTAGGGCTGCATCGTCTCTCTGGTGTCAAGGCCAAGCGCCTGCTAGCCGCCTGGTGGGAATGAGCCCGCTGAACATACAGAGCCCAGAGTCACTGTCCCTGTGTGTCCCAGAGAACAATGTGAAGAGTCCTAGCAGAGGAACTCATCAGACTGTCAGGGGCCTATGTAGCCAAAATGTCACTGAATATAAAAATCTTGTCGTCTTCAGTCCTCATGCTTTGTCACTGTAAAGTGAACAAAAACATTTTTACAATAATTAAAAGGAGCTGCTTTTTTTTATAGCACATACTATTTCGCTTTGTACTATATTTGATAGTTGCAGAATAATTTAGACGGTAGGAAAACATTGTTGCATTTGTACTGTTCATGAATGTTACAAAGAAAGTGCTTTACTTGGTTGCCATACTTTTCTTGTACTGCTGTATTTCCCCCGCTTCATGGAAACCTAATCCGATTCATCTTTTCAGTACAGTTTCTTTTTTTAAATGTGTGTTTGTGTGTTGTTTTTTGGGTTTTTTTTTCTTTTTGGTCAGTATTCTGAATGTTTACATCTGTTTGACATTAGCCATTTAATGCCTTTTTTTAAAGGCGGTATTACTCTTACAGTGTAACAGGAAAATGTGAAATCGACCCAAACAAAACACGCATGACAAACACAGATTGAGGGGGAAGGCCCTCAACCTACATGGACATTTTATCAGCAGAAGAAAAGTAAAACCCTCCTTCAGTCCTTTACCAAAGAATATATGACTCCCACAGGAAAAACTCAGAAAAGGTGTGTGAAATTCTCAGAAGGGGGAGCAGTTGGTGAATTCAGTAAGACTGCTACAATGTAAAACTGTTACGCTTGCTTTGATACCTGACTAAATTTGACTGAGTGCAACAAGCATTGAAACAATTTTTAGACAGTATTTTGTTTAGAATTCAGGGATCATGCATTCTTTAATGGTGCTGTTTGTTTTTTATTTCTTCTTTTCTACAAAGAAAAAAAAAGTGTTGCCTACAAAAGTGACTGCTCACAAACCATAAGTTAAACAAAATGTTTGTCTTTTCATGTTTCCCTGTTTTTCCCTTTCTCAAAATAACAATTTGGGTTTCAATATTAAACTATGCTGGAGAAAATAAAGAAATTAAACACTACAGAACTGTCATTGTTGATTCTTTTGTGAAGCAAGGTAGTTCGTATACATAAAATGTACTAATAAATGCATTGAAAATTTTACTTAAGAAAAATGTTACGGAGAAGACGAGCCATTGGTGTTAAATGATCTGCCCAGTCTCCTTGATGTAGCGAATTGTCAGCATGTGATCACAACTATTGTTAGAACAGTGAAAATCAAGCTGAAACCTCTTTGAGATGAACCATATCTACTGTGCTTATCATTTAAAAATATATTTGAATCTTGTTTTCATAAAGATCTTGCTAATTCTTATAGCGAAAGACATTCAGTTGAAGAAATTGTTGTTACCATGTTTCATTTTAACTTTCAAAATGAGTTAACTCTCACAAATTCTTTTAAAATTGCCCTCATTAATATTTTTAATCTCAGCTTAAATATTATGGCTAGGGTTATTTGAATAAAGTGCTAGAAACTGTTACAACAAAACTGCCTCAATTATGTTTACATTGGTTAAATGTATGCATATCTTTACAGTGAGATGAATCAGAAGCTTTAAACGTAATTGGCCATTAAGTCTTGAGTTCAGCTGTTTTTATCCACATGGAAAATGTTGTCTTTAGCCACCAGATGGCGAAAGAGGATGTTTACTTTTGGAAGAAAAAGAGAATGAAACATGTTTCTTGCTCTTCCTAAAACTAAATTAAAGAATTATAATAATGAAAGTTTAACACATCCAAGTAAGTCGGCAGATAGTTACTTCTAAGTTTCACTAAATTATTTTCACTACAATGATGGCATTCTTTTTCGTCCTATATTTTCTATTAAAATATTTGCAAAATGCTTTACTTAGGGTAATGGGATTTTTTTGTTTGCATTACCTCACCGGTATCACCTCTTCCAAAAGTTGTTAGAGAAGTTTGAACAGTGCAGCATTCTTTAAACTGACATTTATTGAAACAGATCTGGATGCCTTATATGTTTTAATTCATTTACTCATAAAATAAGTACAATTCTATGATTTTAAATATTCTGTTTTCTTAATATATTAATTTAGCCTGATTGAGTAACAATTGCTCTTAGGATCTAAAGTATTAATTTGTATCCATTGTAGTGCTTATCTGAGGACAAGTGGTTTACCCAGTGATTCATCAGTTTTCACACAGACACCTCTTTTTCATCAGTGGTAAGTATGCTGTTTTGTAAGAACTTAGCTAGGAGAGTGCTTGGTATGACATGAGGCTTCCTTATACAAAACACAATTGAACAGAAAGAAAGTGTTTCTCACTCCACAAAATTATTGTAAGGCTTTAGTTATAAATTGCCTAGATTTAATATTTCAAGTTCAGATCACACGCCATTATCCACAGTCATATGCAGAAATGAGAGGCCGGAGTAACCCAATGTCACAGCTAATCTGGGTCTAAATTGAGCAATGAATTGGTTTCTTAAAGAAACCTTTATCCAGGTTGCCAGTATAATTAATTGCCATTGACTCTTACTGAATAAAGGGAGGTCACATGATTTGCAGAGTAAGGGCTAATTTCTTTTGCCATTTCATTTAAAACAAACAGTTTTAGTTTTCTCTTCAGCTATATTAAATAATATCTAATGTGATACCTGACTATAAGTAAAGGTGTATTGAAAATATTTAATGGTCCTGCAAAGCATCAGCTAAGCCAAACGGATGCCAGACAAATCAAGAGAGATGGCCCTATTAGGACCAACCAATGAACAAAGGCACTCCTGAATCTGCTTTTATTAAGTTATTATTTATACTTTGTATATCCATTGCATTTATGGGAAAGTTTGTTTCTGAGGTACTTTTAAGCTAAAATTTCCATCTACAGTCTCATTTACAGCATTTTTAAAGGAAATCGTTTCAAGGTGGTTCAAAGGTGAGTGTTAAGCCAAACACCATAAAGTATCCAGGACTTTCCCAGTTTCGATTTTTCCAAGTTCTCTGTGCCGTGGACACTTCCCATGAAGAGCAAAGGGCGGGAGCACCAGGTGCTCCGAGACAAGGTCCTGGGCACTGGAGGTCACAGAAGATCCATCCTATTTTCTCTGAGCTTATCCGAAAGTCTTCATTATTTTATCATAAGCTTGTAAATGGAAAATACACCTAGTTTCAAATTATGGTTTCAGTTCAGGAAAACACTGTTCCAAATTCTTATTCTTCAATGCTGAGGGAACACGGGAACTTTTAAAAATTTAACTGCATACTACACCAAATATGGCAGATTTCCAGTGTGGTTCCCAAAGAGCAGATTGTCTTTAACAGAAAATAACAGTTAATACTTTTGAAATTCTATAGATTGAGTGCTACAAAGCATTTCATAGGTAGTATCACATTTATCCCTAGGAAAATCCCATTATGTAGGCACTGTTCTTATATCTATGTTACGAATGAGGAAACGGAAGCTTAGAGAGTTTAAGTGAAAGAACACACAGCTAAGCTCTGGAGCATGAAAGATTTTCCAGAAACCAAAGCCCATCCTCTTATTTGCTGTAAGACGCAATGGCTTCTACACAGACTACTAGGTGCTAGGAATTCTGAGACAAGTCAGAGGGCCCAAAGCTTAGAAAAAGTTATAGGCTAGTAGGAAAGGTGATAAAATAATTTTGATGTGGCAGGAGTGTAGCCAAGACGTGTACAAGGTGCAGTGGGGCAGACAGCAACCAAGTGGGTGAAATGAAACCGCTGCGGGCTGCCGCTGGAGGAAAGGAAACCAGCGGAGCATCTGACACCCACGCCTGGCAGAGTTTCAGGTGACCGCATTGGGGAGAGGGCATGCCCTTCCCTGTCAGCATCTGGTCATTTCCCTTGAACAGGGAGCTTCCGAAAAGATGCAGCCTTGCCCCCCCACCCCCGATAAGGATCTCTGCAAGATGTGTGGTCCTGTACACATCTTAGAGATCTGTCCCAAGCTCCTTTTACATGAATCTAGGCATTTGATTAGATGTTTAGGCATTGATTTCTTAAGTTAGCATATTGTAGCAATGTTTGTGGTGCCTCATGCCCTTGGTGTTCATTGACTTCTTTAAAATCAATGTAATACATATTCCTATATTAAAATGTCAAATCATATTTCAGAGGCTATAGCAAAAAATTAGCAGTGTCCTAATATATATATTATAATGCGGATTATTATTTTTCTTAAAGGCTAAGACATTGCTTCTGATTATTCATGTTATTCAATAGGGTTCAGATAAGAAAACCAAGAGCGAGTTCTGCGCATGCAAGTTGCAAGCTGGGATTGCCATCAGAGAGCTCACAGTGCCTTGTCCGATACTTCTGAGAAATAAAAGTCTCCCACTCTGCTCATGGTCACAAGAGAGGAACATCATGGTCTCTGGGGATAGTGAGAAAGCGTACAAGAGTCAGCCAACAGATAACACCAGGATATATAGTGTCAGAGATAAGCTTCACCTGCATCAATATTTTTCTAAGCAAACCTTGGCCAGTTAAGAGGGTCTGACTGCTTCATTCTTTACAGCCTGGGAACTGGGAACATGCATGCTGGCTCTGCTGTGCACAGAAGCCTCATCTGCAGCACCCAGCGGCCTCCACCCTGCTGGCTGTTATTTTGCCACAGCTATATGGGTGTGACTCCTTCAGGTTATTCACATTCATTCCTATTCAAATGTCTGACTCACCCTCTTCCCCACAGGACACAGCCATCTTTCATCACCTCTTACTGATACATATTTTGCTTAATGTCACCTAGTAAGCTAATATTTTAAGTACTTTAATGAGTAACTTTTGGAAGATATGTCAAAGTAATGATACATTTGCCATTTCCAAGGAGAGATCCCTTAGAAACTTCCCTTTCCACTGAAGGAGAGTGTGTCCTCTCACTGACTGCAGAGCTTGCACCTGCAGCCTTCGTACCTGGGAGGAGATTCTAGCAACAAGGACGCTTCTGGTGCCAGGGTTCACCCAACATTCAATGAGCAAACATTATGTTGCTCACCGCTTCTGTGCTAGATGCTGTATTATAGCAGATATGAGGTTTTACTGATGACTTGATTATTCAAGAAAAATGTTACTAAATAGTTCTTTAGTATACAACAGCATTGCACCATGACACATTGTCGTAAGATGGAAGGAATGCTCTCAAAAATGCAATGCAAAAGTGCCTTTGTAGGAAACATCCTATTTCCCAGAACAACTTGGGTGTGGATAGGAGAATAATTGAGGCAATGGGAGTTTTGGAAAGATAAATGTCCTTTGAAGTCATCATTTAATTTCGTGACTGCTTTTGGTTCAGAATCAAAATATTTAGGCAACAGAGTACAAGGAGAGAATACATTTCTGCAGCTTCTACTGGAGAAATTATACTTCCTTCCTCAAAATAGAAACATAAAAAGAAATAAAACTCCTTGGTAGGGAAAATGGTTTGTCCCTAAATTTGGCTCACCTGGAGAAAAGAGCACAGATGGTCTGGTTTCCTTCAGGGTCATGGTTCCGTGCCCTGCATGACTCACCAGAGAAGGTAAGTCAGCATCTGTTCATTTCTCTTTGGTTCCACTGTCATGGTCGTAGGTACAATGTTCATTAACATTCTTTTGTCACTAGACTTTAGCAGGAGAATGAATGTTACCTTCTAGCTAAATTAGAGATTATTTTCCCTATAGTTTTATATTCAGATTAATAAAGGAATGCTTAAAAATACCTTTGCAAGCTTAACAAAAGTTGAGATGACTTTACTTAGAAAGCTCTTTGGTCAAAATCTAGTAAATCAGTTTTTAGAAAGTGAATATCAAACTAATTTATCAGAAAGGAAACCCTAGGCTATGCAATTGGCTATTCGTATACATGGTCATTTATTAAAATATTGTCATGGGAGATTTCTGCATATAAAATGCCTATAAGGATGGATATTTAAAATGTACTTCAGCACATAGATTTGATCCATTCTTATTGGTTTGCAGTTGGCCCATATAAATACTACCAAGAATGAAAGATAACTTTAATAATGGGAAATCTGATTTCTTGACCCATAGTTCAGCAAATAGATTCATGCAAGTCTGAGGAGGTTAACTCCTGCATGGAAAGCAAATTTCTTCCTGGACTGAACACAATACAGATTTCTATGTTCCTTCTCAATCATTTTCTGTGATAGTTTATAGTTATAATGAGCAGTAGCTCATTATTAGATTCATTCACAGTGAGCCTCATGTATGTAACTGGACTGAAACCTACTCATGAGAAGGTATAGCATCTCATCTATTTTGGTATTTCTAGCAGATTCCATCATGTATAGCATAGGATCGCCATTCATGTGCCCAACAGTTGGCTTCCGCTCCACTAGGCTCTGTCCTGGGTGTTACTGTACCAAAATGAACAGTCAGAAATCCCTGGATTGTTATTCCTCTGTCAGGAGACAGGTAGCAAATAAATATGTAGCAGGTATAGTATGTTTAAAAATGGAAAGTTCTGTGAAGGAAAAAGGCGTAGTAAGGGCGTAAAGAGTGTTGTGGCATGGGAGGGTTCCCAGAGCCGGTCTCGCTGAGGCAGTGCGCCGGAATGAATGTTGACCCCAAAAGTAATATGTTGAAGCCCTAACCCTTTTTAAAAAGTGTTTTCATTGATTTGAGAGAGAGAGAGAGAAACACTGATGTGAGAGATGAACATCAACTGGGTGCCTCCCATATGAACTCGCAACCCAGGTATATGCCCTGACTGGGAATCAAACTCCCAACCTTTGGTATATGGGATGATGCTCCGACCAACTGAGCCATACCAGTCAGGGTGAAGCCTAATTTTGAATGTGATGCCAGAATTCATGTGCTCCCTGTTGCGCACACTCTTTCTCCTCTCCCCATTTAAGGACACAACAAGGAGGCGACATCTGCAAACCAGGAAGAGTTCTCACCAGAATCCAAATCAGCCAGCACCTTGACCTTAGACTCCCAGCCCCCAGAACTGTGAGAAAAGAGTTTTCTGTTGTTTAAGCCATATAGTCCATGGTCTTATGTTGTGCTTACCCAAGTTGACAACATAGAAGGTCATATTTGAATAGCAAGTTGCAGGTGTGAGGGTGTAGGAGCATGCCAAGTGGACATGTGATGGAGAGGCCTTCCAGGTCCAGGTGAAAGCCAGTGTAAGGCCCCAAGTCTCAGGGTGCTGTGGTAGATAATTTACATAAAATTATCTCTGATTCTTAGAATGTCCAAGAAGAGGAGACTTTTACACAAGCAAAATAATGAACTTTCTAGGCCTTCCATTTACCAAGGCAAGTATGACTGACGGAGTCAGCTATTTCCAAAGGTCCAACTTGAAAAGAAAATGTAACTATCCCAGTAAATGATTAAAATTAATTATTTTTCCTTTGCCCATGTTATTAGGCTTCTAACAAAAGTTGGATCACTTATTCACTAAGCCAGATACTAAAAGAGTGTCATGTATCAGATCATCTAGTGCCTTGCTAGGTCAAAACCCACCTCTGAGAGCTAAGACAGTGGTATGATCCTTATTTTCCAGTAAGGAACGTGAGAGTCAAACACATTAGGTCACCTGGAAAGTGCCTTCTGTCTCCAGCCACATAGTTCTAGGTACGTGTCCGCGTGAATGAACTGCTCCAGAATTATCTCTCTGACATAGCCTGCTTCTAGTTGTGAGTAGCTTTAAAACTTCTGTAAGTTTTAGCCCTGGCTGGTGTAGCTCAGTGGATTGAGC